>CAUYPK010039929.1:0-18456 GCA_963574355.1 Loris lydekkerianus | reverse complement strand
CAGACACTAATCAACCTTGTATTTCTACACATTTCCCTATTTTAGATATTTTATACAAATAGAATCCTACAATACGTGCTCTTTTGTATCCAGCATTTTCCACTTAGGGTAATGTTTTCAAGATTCATTCATGCTCCTTTTTATTTTTTTATTTTTTTATTTTTTTGTAGAGACAAGAGTCTCACTTTACCACCCTCGGTAGAGTGCCATGACATCACAGGACTCACAGCAACCTTCAGCTCTTGGGCTTAAGCAATTCCCTTGCCTCAGCCTCTGGAGCAGCTGGGACTACAGGCACCCGCCACAACGCCCAGCTATTTTTTTGTTGTTGTTGTTGCAGTTTGGCCGGGGGTGTGTTTGAACCCGCCACCCTTGGCATATGGGGCTGGCGCCCTACTCACTGAGCCACAGGCACAGCCCATGCTCCTTTTTATTGTCAAATAATATTTCATGGTATGGTTATATGATCTTTTATTTTTCTATTCATCATTTGACGGGCATTTGGGTTGTTGCCACTTTTTGGCTATTTTGAGTAATGTTGTTATGAACATTCATATGTAAGTTTTTGTGTGATATTCATTTCTCTTGGGTACACAAATATGTATTTTCTTTTCTTTTAGTTGCCTAGGCACAAGGGGCTGGTTTCATGGAAGACAGTTTCCATGGATGTGGGTAGGGAGTGGAGGAGGGCATGGGGAGCTCAGATGGTGAAGCCAGGGAGGTGGTAAATGCAAATGAAGCTGCTTTGCTAGATCACACCCCTCCACCTCCTGCGGTGTGGCTGGTCCCTAAGTTTCATGTGGTTGGCAGAGGAGGGGAAGGGTTGGTGACATATCTCTGGGGTGGGAGGGTCGGAACAGAGCAGGTGGAGGTGGCAGCATGGACAGTGGGCTGGATCAGTGCGATGAGAGTGCACCTCCTGGAAGAGAAGGAGAGGCCCCTGGACGTAGTCAGAGGACAACCAGGCAGAGAGTTTAATCGGAGCTTTGGTGGACTAAGAATATTCTATATCCTTTAATATTCTTGGAGAGACCCAAGTAACCACTGGAATTCTTCCTCTTGGGCATGCACTTCTTTTAATGACTGACTGCTCTGAGGTTCAATTCTACAGCTAAGACTTCCATGCGGGACACTCTCAGTGGCACCACGTGCATTCCCAACTGGAAGGTAAACTTTTAAAAAATATGTCAACAGCCCTTCTTCACATGGTGATCCTGGGATCAAATAGCACAGTAGATCTTATTGTAAATGGTTCAGTCTCACAGAAAGGTCGATTAAATGTAATCAAGAAGCCTGTATAAAATCTTTTGAAGATTGAAGTGAATTTCCCTTTTATCATAGAAAACATGCAGTTCTATTTCAAGGCAAATACAAGTGACTGGAGCTTTGATATCATCTACATTGATTTTTAATTTACAAGTTAAGACAAATACAAGATTTCTGTTAAGGAGTAAGGAAAATTTCGTTCTTAATGAAAGAAGATGCAAATTATTGGGATTTGAGACTCAAGAAAAAAATGTGAGTAAAGAAGGTGTTAGCATTAATAAGAAGTCTGGGCAATAGCTGGATGAAGGGATTTGGGGCGGTGTCTGCTCTCCCTGGAGTTCCCAGTACAGATTCCAGCATACAGTAGGTGCTCAAGGCATATCGTTAGCTTTGACGAAGGCATGGGGTTTTTAAATGTTTCTGAATTTAGAAAACCTTGGAGAGTTTCATCTGCATCTTCCAAAGATTGCATCTGATGCTGCTTGTTTCTTGCCCAGTTTAAGTTTACTCTCTTCTTCAGTTTGTGATAGAAATTGTTTATTTAGAAAGATAACAGAATATGAAGAGTAGAGTTACTTGTTTCAATCGAGGTACACATTTTAAAAGAGAGAAAAATAAAACAACCCCCCAAAACCAAGGAATGGAAAGTGGGTTTGGTATTGAGAGCTCAGAATTGAAAGTGGCAAGACAAAAGTACCGGGTAGTGAAAGTTAAACCAAATGAAGCTTTACTCTGCTCTTTCCCTGACTCTTTTTGGTAAACCAGTGCAAATCCTTCTACTCCAACTTAATGCCTTGAAGGATGGGTATACCCAAAAGGCAAACCGGTTTTCCTGACTAGGGCAATACTAATGTGTAACTGTCTCCACTTCTTGAAGTGAGTCAAAAGTGAGTCAAAGTGAGTCAATACTACATCAAAACCTTTGTAAAAATTTTTTTTCAAACATCAAAAGGCACACAGGCTAGGAAATGTACAAAAAATTTAAAATAATCATTACTTTCATATCACTCTTCCAAACACACTGAATGTGGGATTAGCCAATCTGTATACACAAAGTACATCTGTTTCTGTGATTTTTAAAAGTGATAGAGATTCAAAAACCTACTGAGATATATATTTCATGTCTTAAAGTGTCTCTCTGCTCTTTCCAAAAAGCACTGTGTAAGCAACCCCAGTTACTCCTTGCTACCAATACTCAAAAAGAACAAAAGCTTAGCATTTTCTCCTGGTGTCAAATAGCTGTGATATTTTAAATTTGTATGTTTGTAACAATGAATAAGATATGCCTTTCAAGAGCACATATTAATTCATTTTAGGAGACTATATATGAACCGGACTTTTTAGTTACCACCATAATCCTAAAGTTATTATTTATACTGAGCTCCTTTTCACACAAAAGAAATTTCAGAACTTGTGAGTGCATTTTCCTTTAGAGAAACACACTAAAACTGATGTTCTTTAGGAATATAAATAACTAAGTCAATAATGTGCACATGAAAAAAAATATTTTTATCTAAGTATTTTATAAAGGAGACAGGTAAATGGGAAGTCCCTGAAGAGAAGTGGTGTTCAAGTTCAAGCTTCCTTCAGCTGCGTTTCTGCCGGCCACTCACAGCCTGGATGAGCCGATGGTCTGTGTTTATATGCTCTGAAACAGCAGTAATCCCAAACGTGATGTATGCGCTAGGCGTCCCACACAATGCAGTGATGTGCCATGATGGGGGCATAAGAACTGAAGGAATTTGAAGACAGGAGGTCAACAGATGAACTGATATTTCATACTAGAAGTGAGTAACTATTCTCAAGTTCACCGATTACTATTATAATCCTTTTTAAAGAATAATCGTAAGTAATGATCATGAGTAAGGATATCTTTTTAGGTGATTCCTACCGCTTTATGTTTCTGGCTTAAGATCCAATGAGCCCAGTTGAAAGGCAGAAGAGAAAAGGAGAGATGAGGGTGACGGCATGAAGGAACTGGGGGTGGAGGGTGGGGGAAGAACAAGGATGACACCACAGAGGCCCACGGCGGCTATGACAGTGCCCCGGCAGTGGCCAGGGTCAGCAGGCAGTGGGGCATAGGGTAGTGGCCCAGTTAATATTCTGAAGCTCAACTTGAAACAAGTCTTGAAATGCTTCCCCACCCTCACCCACATCCCTGAAGCTCACTCACTTTTCCTGGCCTGAGAGTCATGCACAAATATTTTAATAGCAATGCTCTGCATTTAGAGATTAAAGGCCTTATACAAGTGCTGTTAAAAAAAAAAAAAAAAAGCAAGCATTGTTTTGGATGTAGATTAGAGGAACTCAGGAGGGGAGACATGGGCAGTCCCTGTGATTAGTCCTGTGATCTTCACGCGAATCTCTCTTCCCTCTCCCACGTTGCCCTGCACGCTGTGTTAACGCTCTTGAGCCTTGTTCCTTTCTCTGCCCAGTTGGCCAGTTTGTAAGAAGGCGCCTTTTCCCTGTATACTCACAGTATACTTTAGCATACTATCTCAAACATTGTTTATCTTATTTTACTACATTGTTTATCTTGTTATTTGTATTTGCATACAAATTGTTTTTGAAATCTATGTCTACAGTGACATGGCTCTACAGATATCAAGACTCAAATCTACGTACACATCAGTCCATCTAGACGCAGTTGCACCTGTAGGAGATAAGTTACACGTGTTTAAATGTTAGGAACATGTCGAAAATGCCTTCTTTGCCATACACATAATATTGTTAGCTAAACAATATAATTCTTTCTAATCAAATAACCACTGTGAAATACCTGATTCACTTTGCACCCAACAGCTGGGGCTGTAGCTTGTGTTCCCAGCCAGAGCTGAACATAAGCACAATAGGAAAGGCAGAAACAGCTGCAAACTCTTGGGAGAAAAAAATCTGCAAAGCAACTTTGCTATTAGGCTTCAGGATAGGAAGGAAGTAAAAATCATTTTTCTGTTCCTTTTCATGTATGGCAGCTGTCTTTGTGCAAAAAAATTGTCCATTCAATTTTGTAACAGAAACTTTATAGTATTTATTAAAACACGAGTTGTAGACATCGAGGTCCGGCCGCCGATTGAGCACTTTAGCACAGTGAAAACATTTATAGGACTTGGTAGGAAGCGACTGCTCTGACACTAAACTGGAAGGTCCCCCATCTGTGCCCTTCCTCCTGACTCGTCCCCCCACGATTATTTGCTGTCAATAAACTGGATTCCAGTGATGTTCATTGTTTGGACAATAGCAAATGCTTTAGGTTTATTTGTATAAAATTTAATGAAATAGAATTCTCGCAGGCAAGTGGGAGAGGAATAGCTCCTCAGAGGTTTCCAATCGTCCTTTGTCTGTATATACTATTTTTGTCAGATAAATAAATGTTCTCATCTCTTCTACTAAAATTTTAGTTCCTTATGGGCAGGTTCTGTGTCACTGTTTTCCTTGCTTCCTTCACTTGCCTAGTCAAGCAAAGTTAGTAGGCTCTCTACACTTATTTGATGAATGAAAAGCCACCTTTTTAAAAAAAATATCAGTGACAACAGTACTTTTCATAAATTTTTACCTTTTGTTCTAGATACACAATTACTGGGAAAAATATAGTTTCTTTTATGCAAATGTTGGGGGACAAGGATAAAATGTTGGGGTCTCAATTTGTTCCTCGACAGCAGTGGTTTTCAACCCTCCTAAGGCCACGATGTATTTTTATTGTTACAAAGGGGTCGCGACCCACAGGTTGAGAACCGCCGCTCTAGTGTCTACTGTGATTTTCCCTTCACAGTGCAGCATTTCTACTGATGCAGGACACATCTCTTGGGCAGTGGGCTCTGACACATAGCAGAATTTATTTATTCAATTAATAAAGCAACCTAAATAAATCCAGTTTATTTACAGCAAATAAGGGTGGGGGAGGAGTCAGGAGTAAAAGAACAGATAGACAGGGGGACCTTCCAGGTTAATCTGTCAGAGCAGTCGCTTCGTACAAGTCCTATAAATGTTTTCACTGTGCTAAAGTGCCCAATCTGTGGCCATAAAAATGAAATTTTATTAGAACTTTAGAATCTGGAAAGAGTCCAGGGAACTTTTGAAGTTAAACAAATGTCACACCTAGAGTGACTGTAGAAATCTTATTAATCTGAAACTGGATCGGTGAGGTAATGGACGATTCTGAAAAAAGGAAAAGCAGAGAGAAAGATAAAGGGGAGCCAATCAGCATAATGAGTGGATTAGGAAATCGACGGGGGCGAGCTTGTCTCCCTCAGGTTTGTCTGAATTCTGCAGAGTGCCATCAATGTAAATTAAAAACACATACAAACACAAACGAATACGCCATATTCTACAGGAACAATAGATATAATCATATTCCAAACATGCTAGAGTGCATGCCTGTATGGGACTGGGTGGGCATCCCTCCTTCAGATTTTGAGAAGTTAAGGGTAGAATTAAATGGTCAAGATGGATGAGGTGGGTAAATAAACTTAGGAGTGGAGACAGGAAACAATTAGATATCAGGAGCTGTATGATTAGGGTAAAGCCAGAAAGGTTTTTTTGACATAGTTTATAACTTTGAAAAAATTCTACCATGCCCCCTAGTTAAACTAGTTAAAATTCCCACCATGCCCCCTGGTTAAACTAGTTCACCATGCCCACTAGTTAAACTATCCAAGAAAAACACGACTTACAGTTCTTAAAATATGGCAATGACCAATATCCAGACTGCCACACAGACAATAGTAATTTAAAAACAAAGTATGTTTTGTAAAAGAATACAGATATAGGATCTGCAGATGGGCAAGTCATAGAAAAACCTCGTTATCCTCAACTGGTTTACTAAAAGCCACTGTCTAGTGAGGATGTTAACTGTACCAGATGATTACGAAATAGGTGTCTCCTTTTAAAGGAAATTTCTAGTAGTCATAGAAATTCAACGTTTCTACAACATTTCCGTATATGCCATTGTCACTCTTCATTAATCAAGAATCTACTAACACACCCATAATTACTAAAGCTGTAACACAGAGCTAACACAGGAGTGTTTTAATTTCTTCAAAGTGTTACAATTCTTGTGTCTAGGAAACACAGTAACTTCAGCCAAGCCTGACACATTGTATAGAAGTACTGTTGCTATCCATTAAAAGCATTTCTTAATACAATCTGAATTTTCTATTTTTCAGTAATCCCACTTCTTTGTGTCTGACCCTACCATTTTGCAGAAATCAGGAGAGCTTGGGCTACAATGGGATTTTGATGATAACGTCCCTTCCTAACTCCTGCCAATATTTCTCAATGATGTGAATGTTTCTTCTCATGGAGACGCACAGTTCACACAATAGCTCTCCTTTGATCTGTAGCTTCCCCTGAAATAGGAAAACATCGCCTGGAAGTGCTCCAATTGTTTCATTTTATTTTCCAATCACATGATAGAAATTGTGAATGGAAAAAACAAAACAAAACAAAACAACAACCCCAAATCATTCCAGGCAAGAAACTTAAAGCAACCACATTCAAACTGAACGTTTCAAGAACTTAACAAAAATAGGTCATACATTTCATAAAGAGTGGACCTGGCTTCATGGTTTGGCTCTCAGTCTGTTCCTCTAGCGTCTACTGTGATTTTCACTTCACAGTATTTGCAAATATCACTGCAAAAACAGACAAATTAATTGCATAATACTAAATAAAACAGACATAGCTACTCTCAAAAAGCACATACCTGCATGAAGCGACCCTCTGATGTCCCCAGATTAGCAACGGTGAGGTCGCCTTTAATGAAAGTGGATATAGACGTTAAGAGGACTTGGTTGAACTGGCCCATGAATAAGTCGACACGTTGCAAAGCTGTGGTAAACTCTGTTCGATACTCATCACTGCGTACTTCACAGCCTGATGAATTCCTTAGAAGTGTCTGGAATACAATAGAGTCATAGAGTTAAAGTGAGTCTAGATGTAAACAAGCTAGTAAGAAACTTTCAGTGTGTCTTTTAAGAGCTTAAAGGAGCAAGGCCAGGACTACCATGCAAATAGACAAACAGCCCGCATAGGCATAAACGTTTCTAGTGACTGAATAGATAGTTTCATTACTGTATTGTCTCTGCAGGCTTTAAAACCAGGACAAACCTGACCATCACAATTTGCACCATGGTTCAACATATGCACGCTCAAAGATGGAACATAGCTAGTGCCATCATAAAAAACCCACACCTGACCCGTCTCAGCTCTTGACATACAGGGAATACTTCTAGCAGGCAAGTCCAATGATATGAATTTTAACTGTAGTAAAAATAAACACTAGAGTCCTACTATGACACTAAATTTTTAAACGTGTGCCTTTGTGCATTTGTGTGCAGAGCAGAGAGGTGGCCGGGGTCGGGTGGGGGAGTGGCGGTTTCAGGTAATTCAAGGGGAGGCAGCAAAGCCCAGATCCAAGTGTCCACATCAAATCCGAGTCCCCAAAACTCACTTTGTATAATTCCTATAATCTTTTTGTACACAGCAATTCTTGTAATCTTTGTTTTATCCTTCCCCCATCCATAAAATAGGGAGGACTACAGAAATGGTACTTACCTTACAGAGTTGCCATAAATATTAAATAAGCTAGTTTATATAAATCCCTTACAATAGAACCCAGCACATAGTGAACGCCAATGAAGTACTTGTCATCATTATGGTGAAGGTCTCAAAAAATGTAAAAGGAACCAGCTTATTGAAAGATAATTACCCACTCAATCTGGTAAATAATATCCTTTAGGTACAACCTCAAATGGAAGGGGTTTTTTAAATGTTGTTCAGTAATATGAGACATTTAAGCACTGTGGATTCCTGCTTTCCACTGGATGCTTCAGTCTCCTGGGTTTTTTTCTGCCTTCCAGACTGCGCCAGTCACGTCTCCTTGGCAGAACCACCCGGGCCTGGCTGCCGACGTTAGGGTTTCTCCAGGATCCACCCTGCAGTGGCCCCTCCACTCTCTCTTCACACTCTCCCCAGGCAACCTCAGTTTCTCCTGGCATGTCTGGTACTCAGCTGACACATATTTGCATCTCCACTCACACGTCTCAAAAACCTCAGACTTCACATGTCCATGGCAGAAACCGCAGTCTTCTCCTGCCTGACCTCAGGACACTACACGTCCCAATGAACGGCTCAACATCTCTCCAGGTAAACAAGTTAGAAGTTTAAGTGTCACCTCCAATTCCTCTGTCTCCCTCACTTCCCGAATGCGGTCCATCATCAACTCCCATTAATTTCACTTCCTAAACATCTCCTCACCCCATTCCATCTTCTCTACCTGCCCCACCACAATCCTCATTCCAGCCACCCCACCCTTTTCCTGGACTGTAGCAACAGCTTCCTAACTACACCCACCCTTCCACTGCCATCCTCATCAGGTGATCTGTTCTCCACACTGCAGCAGAATTTTCTTTTTAAAATGCAAATCTGATCATATCCTCCTGTACTTAAAGCACTTAATGCTTCACCCTTGCTTGTAGTAGGATAAAGGACAAGATTCTTCATGTGACCTGCTGGGCTTCCCATCATCTGGCTGCCGTCCAGCTCCTCCGGATCCGTGCTCTCTGTGCTCTCTGTGCTCCAGGCTCCCAGCCTTCTTCAGTTCTCCAAATATACCACGTGTCTTCCCATTAAGGACCTTTTTACATGCTGCTTCCACTGCCTGGAATGCTCCTTCCAGCTCCATTCACCTTGGTAACTCCTATGCCTCCTTCAGATCTTAGTCCACCACTATTCCTCAGGAGGCTCACCCTAACCCCAACATCTAGGTCAAATGCCTCTGGTACAGAGCGTCATGATACCTTTTATTTATGTACCGTAGGGTCGCATAGCTGTCACGGTTGCAGCTTAGTATCTGCTTGCATGATTATAAGATAATGAGAAACTTCTCCCAAGTGGCCCTCTGAGTTCAGGGACCCTGCCTGTTCACCCCTGTATTGCAAGTAGCTGATTAAATATGCATAGTAGATATCGACAATATTAATTGAATGAATGAACACGTAAATTAATTATGGTTATGGGATGAGGATGGAGATAGGAAATAAAATCATTAAAGCCTTTTTTTGTTTGTTGTTTGTTTTTTTGTTTGCAGTTTATGGCTGGGGCTGAGTTTGAACCCACCATCTCTGGCATACGGGGCAGGCGCCCTACTCCTTTGAGCCACAGGTGCCGCCCTAAAGCTATTTTTTTTTTTTTTCAGGAATGGGGTAGTTAAGTGTTCATAAGGGACAAATGAGAGTGCTTGTCTCCCAGCTGTCCTGAACGAGAGCTGTGAATGGATAAGTCTGGGGCAGATGAGGAGAGCAGGAGGATGTATTAAGGAAAATGACCTTGGAAGAAGAGAAAAAACGTTCATTCTTACACACATTTGTATGTGGCTACAGGTATGCAAAAATAATTGGAAAGTTAGAAATTCTTCACTGTGGTCCTATTATAATAATAAGAAAGTTGTCATAGTATATATCAAACCAATTGACTGTTCAAGAACAATCAAAGTTTATTGATCCTTCCGTATAGTGACTGTACTCCTTCAGATCAAACATCTGTCACAAGGAGCAGAATTCTTACATCTATTGACTTTCATGGTTAAACCATCTAAAATGCTCTATTTTACATATATCAACAGCTATTACTTCATTTCAAATGCCTGTAAATTAGCAGAATCTTAAAGATGCTAACCCTGCCAACTCTTGTAATTAAGTTATTTTACTTCTAGACATTTCTTTTGATAGATGAATGTGCGTTATTTCACTGTTTAATTCAAAGTTTTTCTTCACTAAAGTACTATGGATTACTCTAAGGAGATGCGGATGACTGAGATGAGCCAGCAATTCAATAGTAGCTGATTAATTGATAATTAAGTTTCTATTGGTGATCAATAATCCATTTTGCAGAGATAGCCAGAGCTAAAGGTAGCTGCTTAAAGGAACAAGGACCAGTTTAAATCTAAGCCTCTCCAAGTATTCCATTATAGAGGTGGCTGCTCTCAGGAACAAGCTTTTGTGGTTATTTTGTTCCTTCTTTTCTAGAGCTTTCGGTTTTCCTCTAGGTCTAGGTGGCATCCTAGGAACTGTAAAGCCTCAAACTTGACCTGGAGTATGGTGCTGTTGGAGAGACAATGGATTCACTGGGATATAAAAACAATGTGCTGTGAGGAATAGATGAGTCTTTGACCATAAACTATTAGCAGAAGGTTGAATCAATGAGAGGCTAGGATAGTCTTATCATATTTTATCCCTGTGCCTGGTATGATGCCCAACATACAGTAGGTATTTAATAAATAACAGCTTGCCAAAACTACACTGCATCTGCAAAGTCACGATAGGGAAAGCCCACCTGTTCACCCAGCTTGCTTTCTGTTCTGCCTTGGTTAACACAGTCAGCAAGGGAATGGAGGGGAAATGTTCGCCAAGCCTTGCCTCAGAGAATCTGCACACCTGCAGGAACTCACTGGTCTTCTCTAAGTGGAGGGGCAGAAATATAGCGAGAACTTTAGCCTCTATGCACCTGTTCCACATGTGTAGGGCATGAATGAAGAACTCTGCATCCAAGTTAATGCAATATTTATATTGTGCACTTCTGGGCCTCTCCTTCAGGAAATAGCAAGGTCTTTAAATAGTACCTCCTCAAGGACTGATAGGAGTAATTTATGTCCCTATTGTCCCCAAATAAAATTCCTAAGTATATAGGCGTTGCAATGTTGGAAGAGGACCTACAGAAACTTTTTGATCTTGAAAAATTGTGCACCTTGGAGTCAAAAAACAAACATCAGGTCAGGTTCAAGTGGCATTCAAATTTCATAAGCCAGGGGACCCCAATCATTTTCATTTTTCTCACAGCTGAGTTCTGTAGAGAAGACACAGGGGTACTAGCTTGCAGGAAAAATTAACATTCTGGCGTTCACTGCAGGAGAGGGGATACCCCTTGTCTCCTCTTGCTGAGAACCCTGACAAACCCAATGACTGGGGTCAGGGAAGCAGGACCCAGCTTGCAGGGCACACACTGTCTTTGAGCTTTTACAGAAGAACTTGTAACTAATAGCTAAAAGAGGGCCTTGGTTTAAGTGCTTAGCATCACAGAGGTAAAGCATTGTGCAAATGAGACTAAATCTCAGACTGATTCACTACATCCCTTAAAGATGCGTGAATGTGTTTGCTGCTCCTTTGTGCAGGGTTGACGGGGCTGCTTCATCACGGTACTGTACACACAGATCCTGGGTGCAGCATTCGGGAATTGGGGGGCTGCAGCTGGAAGAACAGCAGCACATCTGTTTTCAGGAGTCTCCATGCTACTTGCATTTCTCTCAAAGCCAGGAGATCTTATGCCTTGGGTTAAAACAGTACATAGCTGGTGGACAGCACTCCTCTGGAACAGTAACTGTGCCTGGAGAACTGCAGAAGAGACTATAGAGAAGGTTTCACACCAGCAGCAGGGAGCCAGGCTGACTCTCTTTAATGGTAACAAAGGGAGGAAAAAGGAAAGGAAGGGAGGGAGGAAGTCAATTTTACCCTGCACTCGGAATGTGCCAGGTACTGAGCTGGTCATTTTCACACATGGCAAAACTCACAGCAGTCCAGTGAGATTTCATCATACTTGATTCAAGGATGAGGAGGCTCAGTCACGTAAGTCACTATGTGCTGATGTTCTTCCAGGCTCAGTCACAGTGCCCAGATCACCCAGGGACAGGCACCAAACGCTCATGCTCCTGAATTTCTTTTGCTTCTGTTTGCCATGCTGGGCAAGGTTCTAAGGACTGTACGTTTGGAAAAATGAAAGGGCCTTTGAGCTCATCTTACTCTCATCTCTTGTTTTAGGGATGAAATTATTATTTTCTAGATAATGACTAGGCAGTAAACTAGCATTTTGAGCTGTAATAATCAGCATGGCTCTCAAATCTAGTTCTCCTCATTACCTATTTTGGTTCATGAACATGACCATGCTTTCATTCAGGTAACTTTGATTCTGTCATCACCAGCTTGTTTCTGTAGTGTTTCCCACATCCAGCCCATCTCTAAGTCCCGGGCAGCCCTACACCCACACCTGTACCCCTGGCCCAGCCTTGGTGCCATCTCACTGGCCTTCTGGTCTCCCATCTTTTCTGCCTTGAAGCAATCTTGAGCTGTCATTCTCTTCCTCCAAATCTTAGTTGCTTCTCAATGGTCTGTAGAAAAAGTCCAAATTCCTTAGTACAGCAAGATACCCTGCCTTGACTTAGCCTTTGCACCTTTTGCTCCCTTAAAGCATGTGGTGAGGTGTTCACTGAGGTCACTAAGGGATCTCAGAGTGGTTATCCTGACGCAAGTCCCGGCTCCTTATTGGATCTGTGCATCACTGTGGCAACTCATGCTCCAGTTCCGCCAGTCAGTGACACCTGTTCCTTCCTTAGGTAAACCTGAAGCAAACCTGGCCCTTTTCTAAAGTGTCTTGTTAGGTTTTTAGAATGACAGAGGTAATGTACTTTATTGGGCAGGGAAGGGAAACAGTGACAAAGAACAAGGTGGATGACATAAGGGTACAGGAGGACACCGTGTAGTTGAGATGTTTGAATCAAGAAGGAAAAAGAATTAAGGGAAAAACCCATTAACCCGGTAGAGTATATTGCTTGGGCATAAACACAAGTAGTGCAACTACAGGCAAAGGAAAGGTGAACATACAACTCACTATTGTGTATCACCCTCCTGGGAGCAGGAAGAGAATACTGGGATGGGACAGACAGAGGAGTTTCAATGGCTTTGGTAACGTTGTCTTTTCTTAAGCCTGGTGGTAGAGACATGGGTATTTGTTGTATTTTTCATATTTTTTTATATGTATACACAAAAATACCCATGCATTCATATGATATATGTGTGTGTGTGTATGTATGTGTGTATATATACACACTACATACATATACAGGGGGTGTCAAAAATATATGTGCATTTTTATTTCAGGTTTTGAGATGTATACACATTTTAAGAGATCTTGTTGGAAGTAAAATGGATCATTCCCCCAAAGTGTATGAATTGCAGGTAAATGAACGTGCACAGCATGTCGAGGTACACATGACCAGTAATGTTACCTTCCATTCAACTTCCAAAGTAATACATAAGGAACTTCACTTAAAATATGTGTACTTTTTTTGGCACCCTCTGTCATACTGAATATGACCGAAAATGTTTGTTATCTTATATTTTGTATCTCTTGTAATTGCAGAAGCCAATGTGACTTGGATAGTACAGTTTTAATACAGTTTTTTATTTTATTAAAAAGTGTATACACTTTTTGGCACTGCCTGTATACAGTACAGTCAGGTGCTGCATAATGACATGTCAATCAACAGTAGACCAAATATATGACAGTGGTTCCGTAAGACTATAATACTGTGTTTTGACTCTACCTTTTCTGGATTTAGATTATGTTCAGATCCACAAATACCACTGGGTTATGACTGCCTAGGGTATTCAGGATAGTAGCATGTTGTGCAGGTGTGCAGCCTAAGAGCAGGAAACTATACCGCACAGCCTGCATGTGTAGCCGGCAACACCACCTAGGTTTGTGTGAGTAGACTCTGTAGTATTTGAGTGATGACGAAATCACCTAATGATACATTTCTCAGAACACATCCCTATCATTAAGTGATGAATGACTATACATAATTCTTACATATACATGAAGCATATCATAATAAAACTAAATTTTAAAATAATGAATAAATGAAAAGTGAGGGGGTCCGGTGCATTGACTCATACCTGTAATCCTAGCACTTCGGGAGACCAAGCTGAGCAAGAGCAAGATCCTGTCTCTACTAAAAATAGAAAAACTAGCCAGGGGTTGTGGTGGGTGCCTATAGTCCCAGTTACACAGGAGACTGAGGGAGAAGGATAGCTTGAGCCCAGGAGTTTGAAGCTTCTGTGAGGAATGATGCCATGGCACTCACTCAGAGTGAGAGTGACTCTGTATCAAAAAAAAAAAAAAAAAAAAAAAAGAAACCAAGGATGTGGAGTGTTTATCAAGGACTTTCCTCACCTCAGCTTCTTGATGTCCTAAGCAGTTTTGGAACATGCTTCTGGTTTTTCTTAGCCCACAGTAATAATGCTATATAATATTTGCACAATGGCTGAAGGTTTGCTCATTCGATCCCCTCAACCAATCTATGACTTGGGTTTGTCATTATTATCATAATTTTACAGACAAAGAAAGTGAGGTTCAGGGAGTTAAGTCAATAAATACTAGAGCTTGAAACCTAGTTGTTGATTTCAAATCTAGTACTCCTTACACTGCCTCCTGCTTCCTGCGTAATCTTACAGCATTTCTGAGGCAGACTGGCTCTCCGGGGTGGCCTAGAGGAAGAGTGGGCCTGCCTGGGGGACAGCGCTGGCTCTACACCACGGAGGGTTTGACGAGTGGCGTGACCCTGGGAAAATCACTTGATTTCTTTGGTCTCAGTTTCATCTTATTTAACAAACATTTGTCCCTAGTGTCTACAATGTGTTAGACACAGTTCTAAGCATTTTATGAATATCAATTCACGGACTCTCATAACAACAAGCCCAGGAAAAAGCTGAGGTGCTGAGTGGTGATGTGGCCAGCAGTGTGGGGCCAGGATTAAACCTAGGCCATCTGGCCCCAGGTTCTGCACCACTAACCTTGGTGGCATGTTTTCTGTCTGTAAACGGAGGAGGTGAGCAAATTGATTCCTAAATTCTCTTCCAGCTCTGCGGGTGGCTTCCTAAGGCTTCTCAAAGCGTCCCTAGGGCTTGCAGTCACCACACTGCCATCAGCCAGTTGTCAGGACAAACCACTGCTTGGTATATTTAGGTCACCAAGAAGTAAACAACCACTGTCCTCCAACCAGCATAGGCTATCTCCAAATCTCAATAGGGTATGGATTCTATGAGAAGTTTTTAAAAACAATAAACTTTTCAAGGTTTATCAACTTCTATAACAATTATGTGACTCTGACAACCAATGGTAGACACCGTTTTATTTTTTTAAAAAACTTGTTACAAACTTGTTCCTTAACACAAAGTCTCATGTACTGTCCTAGAGTTAAATAATAGGAATTACTCTACAATCCGTAAGCCTCCATGCAATACCTTAATTAATTCTTTCTTAATCTTTTTATGAGCACTTGCCAGACATTTTTTCCTTGACTAAGACATAGCTTATTTTATAAAAAGAAAATTAAAGTTCTATATACCTCAATATATTTGATTCAAAATGTTCCCCTAATTAACATTATGATGTATGCAGTGAATATGCAATTATATTTAATTCAGTGTAATTAAGGATGTGATATATTTAAAATAGTGATTCTTTTAATTGATCTATAGGACTGATTTAGCTCACCTATAGATAATTTAATCAGTCTTTCAGGTAAATTTTTAAAAAATGTATTATCCATAAAATCTTTGCCAGTTCACTTCTCCCACCTTTTTTCCCTCCCTGAGCATGACTAAGTTACCATAAGAATTTTAATATAAACTTTATTCATAATCCTACTTTGTACAAATTCTAGGTATACATAATAATGGTTTCCTGGCGATACGTGTTTCTTTTTTTAAATTTCAGATTAATATTGGGATTAATATTGGGGTACATACGATTAGGTTGCATAGTTTGCTTTTATAAGGTTAAAGTCTGGGCTGCAGTTGTGCCCTTCACCCAGGAGTGTGCAGTACACCCATTCAGTGGGGGCACGTGTTTCAAAATAAAGTATCTCCACCCAGAGTGGGGGTGTCCAGCCTGTGACCCATGGGGCACATGCTGGTTTTATGAAGACTTCTGCTTATCTGTGGTGTCAGATATTACAAAAAGTAGGTATAGAGTGTTTTTATTTATTTATTTTTGCTCATAAGCTTTTGTTAGTGTTTGTGTATTTAATGTGTGGTCCAAGACAACTCTTACTCTTCCAACATTTGGGAGAGGAAAAAAAGGAAATGCTTACCCCTGCTGAGCATTTCCTATGTTGGCTAAAAACTCAACTGCTTACATTTCCCTCCTGTGTTCTCTTGTTCTTTTTATTAAGTAGGACTGGGAGGGAAGATGGTGTGGTACTGACTGTGGGCAGAAGTGCGAAGCTTTAAACTTCAGTTTCTGGTTATGTCTCTTACAGGCATATTTTAACTCCTTACAGTCTGTACTCAGATGTCTAAGATGTTGACATCGAAACCTGGAGTCTCTGTAAAATGAAGAAGAGGTATTTCTCGGCAGGACAGGTCCTTCTCTTTGTGGCCTTTAATGCAAGGCCAGACTGTTAGGGTGGTGTGGTCAGACGCTAAGAATCTCACCACTTTGCCTTGTGCTATGAAGAGACTCAGTCTGAAGTTGTGGGCACAGTTGAAAAGAAAACTCATCCTCAGCATTTCTGCTTCCAGGAACCCCCCCATGCAGTAATCTTGCCTTACAGTTTGAGCTATGGGTTCGTCACAAGTTGAGACCCCCAGCTGGAGTCCTAGCAGGGGAGCCAGGCTGGAGGGCAGAGTTAAAGAAGGGCTGAATTGCAGGGGGAAGAAATGGCCTTCTCTGCAGCTGTGTGTGCAGCCTCCCATGGTCTTGACCATAGCAGAGGCAGGCGTCTGGCTGCCAGCTCTGGCTTGATGCTGGTGACTCACAAGGTGATAGATATTGCAGCCAATCCACCCTAGCAGCCTCCTGGCAATGACCTAATTTTACACACCCATCAGCATCCTCTCCTCTGAGGACCAGCCTATCTTGGCAACTGCCTTCAGGCTGTTTGAATATGCCACTGATGATTTTCAAAGTCAATCATTTCTCTTTCCAAACTGATTCCTTCTTCTGGCTTCCTACTTCTATACAGCATCGGCAGCCACCCCCACTCTATCCCTAACTTTGAGGTCTGAGCCGTCTTGGAACCTTTCTTGCTTGTCCGTATCCATTTATTTTACATTTTTCTACTGAATTAAAGAAAACCTTATACTTGGCCTCCTACAATATGATTTCCTTCTAAAATCTTCTTCTTCAAGCCCACTTCTACAACTTTTAGAGTAATGCTTCCCAAACACTTTCTCAGCATGTCCTGTGATAACCACACTTGGCTAGTGGAGAACAGTGTGAAATGGCCTTGCGTTTCCTAGCTGTGCAAACTCAGGGTTCCTAGATCGCCAAACCTCAGTTTCTCACTTGGACACATACCTATATGACAACATTGTTTTGAGGTTTAAATCAAATGAATCTAGTTCCATGAACATGTTAAATGGTGGCTTCATTCATTTAGTCACCCAGGGATGCTCAGACCTGGAGCAGGCTGGACAGTGTTCCTCCAGAATTCCCATCCATACGCAACATCTGAATGGGAACTTATTTGGAAATAAGCTCTGATATGTAGTAAGTTAAGGATCTTGAGATGAAATCATCTTGGATTTCATGTGGGTCCTGGGTCCAATGACTGTTGTCCTTGTAGAAGATGAAGAGAGGCCAGAGAGAGACACCGCGGGAGCCTGCTGTGTGAAGATGGAGGCAGATGTCAGAGTGACACCGCATCACCTGAGGAACACCTGGGACTCCAGAACCACCAGAGGCCACAAAGGATTCTTCCCTGGAGCCGTCAGAGGGCTCATGACTATGCTGACACCTTGATTGTGGACTGCTAGATTCCAGAACTATGTGAGAGTAAATTTCTGTTGTTTTAAGCCACCAAATTTGTTAGTGAGATATTTGTTCTGGCAGCTCTATGGAATGAATACAAAGCCATACCATGTGACAGTCACTGTTCTAGGTGCTAAAGAACATGGCAACAAACAAAAAAGATATAAGTCTCTGCTGTTGTGCAACTAAAATAGAAATTCCATTACTGTTGCTGGTCTAGTGACTCCTCATAATGCCTGCAAGGACAAAGCCCGAAATGCTAATTACTTAGATCAACAAGCCTCAGTTTCTTCATCTGTAAAGTGGAAACACTCATACCTATGGAACAGTATTACTTACAGCTCATAAGTAAAGTCAGCCCTGGCTCTCCAAAATTTGCAGAACTGTTATCTGTCTACAATTGCTTTTTATTATTATTCTCTAAAGCCAGGGCTGACCTGCTTTTTTTAAAATACAGGGTTAGATAGACATAATTGCTAAGTCATGGAAGACGCCCAAGTGCCCATCGACCCACGAATGGACTAGCAAATTGTGGTACATGTATACCATGGAATACTATGCAGCCTTAAAGAAATATGGAGACTTTACCTCTTTCATGTTTACATGGAT
>CAUYPK010039927.1:0-46951 GCA_963574355.1 Loris lydekkerianus | reverse complement strand
CATCCGTGGGTTTTGGGTTTTTCGTTTTTTCAATACCGGCCACCTACCCTGGGTCGTAACTTTAGTACGTTGTCAAAAAAAAAAAAAAAAAAAAAAAAAAAAAAAAAAAAAAGCATAATCAGAAGCCCAGGGTGATGGTGTGTAGTCCCAGCTATCTAGGAGGCTGAGGTGGGAGGATCACCTGAGGCCAAGTGACAGGTAACCCAAGACAAGCGTGGGTAACTTTGTGAGATACCATCTCTAAAAAAAATAGAAAAAATTAGCTGGATGTGGTGGTTTGTCCCTACAGTCCTGTCTACTTTGGAGGCTTATGGTGGGAGGACTGCTTGAGCCCAAGAGTTCAAGTCCAGGCTGGTTAACACAACAAGACCCCATCTCTAAAAATAAAAGCATAAGTCAGATCACATTGTATCCCTATTAAAAATCTTTCAAAGGCTTCCTACTGACCAAAGGATAAATCTCAAGCTCCTGACCACAAGATCCTACTCAATCAGGCCCCTGCCTACCTCACCAAGTTCATACTACCCCTTCCTGACCACTTTCTAGCCACAATGGCCTTTCATTCCCTCAAACAAGCCAAAGACTCGTGCTTTGAGACCTGTGCACAGGGGATACTCACTGCCTATAATATTCTTCTATGTGGTCTACACATGTCTGACTATTTACCCTTCAGATTTGAGCTTAAATGTGGTCCATAATAGTCTGTGCCTCTCTAAAGAAATTCATCAAAAAATTATCTTCAGAGCAACCATCACAACTGTGTTTGTTGGGCTACCTGAATGTCCTTTTCCTTGGCAATGTAAGGTCAGTGAAGAGGAGAGAACTTTCTGTCTAAACTCCCACTAAAGTCTCAGCAGCCCCCTTGCACTGTATCCAGAACATAATAGGGAGCACTGAGTGTGCTCTTGTCCCCTCCTGCCATAGTGCTGGGATTACACAGCCCAGCTGGCCAGCTTGTGGCTTGTAGGAACAAACACCCCAGCCCAAGATTTTGCCGTTTTCACAGCCTGCCTTCCCCGTCTTAACCTCACACATTTTCCAGGAGGCTTTATTTGGTTGGGCTCCTGGCTAATGATCAATGTCAACTCAGTAAAAGGGCAGCAATTTGGTGGCAGATGTTTTCTTGGCAGCACTAGCCATTGGTCTTGGTGGGGGCCTCGGTTCTGGACTTGAAACACCAATGCCCAATGCCAGCCCCCTTTAAAGACCTCTCTGCAAACAAACTCAAATAAACACCCTGGGCCTCCATTAACGCCCTTCCAGCTGACCCTGGGAACAGTGGGCCTTTCAGGCCTGCTCCTGCAGCCGCTCCCTGGGCAGTTAAAACACCCCAACCTGGCCTCCAGCTTCTCCTCTCCAGGGGCCACCAGATCTGCCCTGCCCACCACCACACACAGTAGGATTTCGTTGTCCTCCTCCTTAAGAAAGGGGGTGGGGAGGGCTTTCAAGCAGGCAATTTACCATTCCAGACACAATCTTTCAAAGAGAAACAAAAACTCTCCCTGTCTGAGGCAGACCACTAAGGCGTGTGTGTAATAAGATGCTAATACAATTTAATGATATTTCGGCTGGAAAACCTGTCCTTAGAGCCTCCTTGTGTTGGGAAGGCCAGACATTCAGAAAATAAGAGCAGCACACTCTTAAACCACTTTAAACAGGGGTCAGCGCCCCACTCTTTCCTATCTCTCATTAACTTTAATGCCTTCTCAGGGACAGCAATTACAGTTACAAAAATGATTTTGTACACACAGACTAGAAGACTGCTGCCTGGAATCCTCACATTGGATTCACAGATCTGCTTCCAAGCCTAGGAGAGCCTGAACCCTTCTGCGGCACCCAGCACTGCCCACCTGCAATTCCAAGTGTCCCAAAGGGCACCCAACTCCCCTAGATCATGCTGCCCACATCCACCCCCAGGACCATTTCTGGGGACACACCAGCAGGGTGGTGGGAGAATGAGAGCTTTGTCTACTTTGTCCTTCAGCACCTTCTCACCCTACTCTTCACCTCAGATAGGGCAAAGCTCAGTCCACTCACTCCCACATCTGGCTGCCCGCTGGCATCTGCAGGATCCTTCTGATCCTTTCTTCAGAGAAGGAAGCTGGCTCTTTGGCCTAGCCTAAAGGTAAGAGATCAAAGGTCAAAGCTGCATCGGGCCCCTCCCAACATTATTAATACAAACAGTTAAGAATGGCTAATAATAATAATCAAGTACTTACCACAGGCCTGGCTTTGGGCTTAATTCTTTCTCATGCAATACATCACTTATTCTGCACACCCACCATGAGGTAGGTACTATTATTAATCTCATTTGCAGATGAAGAAACTGAGACACAGAGCCATTATCACAGCTGGTACCTGTACAGCCTGGATTCAAACCTAAATTGTCTGATTCTACAGGGTGTACCCTGCCCTCGATGGGCTAAGCTGTACAGGCCTACAATTTACTGGGTGTGGGTGGGGGTATTCCTGTGGGAGGCTGCAGAGGAGCTTTGAGCTAAGACCTACAATAGTAAGCTTTTGAGCCACATGGTTAAGGGTTCTTTGTGGAGGACCGGGCAAGCCAAGGGTATCTTATCCCTCAACTCTGACCTGTCTTCCCCATTAGAGAACCTAAAAAGAGAACTGTGAAATCCCAAAGAGTCTGCTGCCTGTGCTATGAAAAATTTGGACTAGAAGCCTCTTACCTAGGTCATGAGTATAAGACAACTACCTCATTAACGGGAACATCAGTTATAACCAGAATACTTTGCTCCCAACTAAATGAATGTGGGAGTCAGTATCAAAGGCCTCATTTCAAGACTGTGGTGCACCTGGAGCCTGGGACCAGCATTCCCACCTCACTTGTCAATGAAAGCTAAGTGGAGATTTCTGACAGCCTCTTGGATCACTGTTACTGGCTGTTTAGCCAGGCAATTTAGGGAAAGGAAAAGCGTTTTGGATGGGAAAACATTCTGGAAACATTTGCTGCATCCTGAGCCCAAATAATTCTATCCTTAAACACTTCAACTCCAAAAGTGCTGGGGAGACCCTTGGCCAAACAGTTTCAAAACCAACATTCACTCTTAAGTCCTGCTGCCTGGGGCAAGGACGTCCCTCTGTGAGGCATTTGCTGCAGAACCAAATGCTTTTTCATTCAAAACAACAGCCAACAGCACTTGGGACAACTGAGAGGGCTCCAGATCAAACAAACATCCCTTTTTCTCCTACCATGCAAACTTTTTCAATAAATTATTCGCCCACTTCGGATCAAAGCCTGTTTTTGCAGCCTGTGACCTAAAAAGCAAATAGCATCTCTTAAACATGAAAGCCCTCCTCCTGCCTGGGTCAGCTTTATTACTCATTCCTTCCTTCTTACAGTTATTCTGTTGTTATTTTCCTCCTCTGCTTGTTAGGTCGCCCTGCAAGTCCCAACCCGTCTCAGGAAGATGGGACAGGAGGGATGGTGTGTTCATTTGGGGCCCTAAGGTGAGAGAGGAAGTCAGCGTAGGGGAGAAGCCAGCACCCTGGGAACCCAGGAAACAGGGCCAGGCCTGGTTGGCAGCTCCCTGCTCAGCCCTTTTGCCAAATGTTCTACTGGGAATTTTACCAGTTAAGGGAGGGAGTTAATGTCACTCTGGGAGGAAGGGCCAGAAAGGCCCATTACCACCTCGGCCCGACTCAGACTGCAAACCTAAATGTTGATAAGGGGGTGTCTTGACAACTTATCTGGGCTCAAGAACTCAGGACGACTCCTTTTTCCAGCAAAGGCAGGGCAGCAGGCCCCACTCAGCCTCTTCCTAACTCCTTTGGAATTGCTCTGGATGCAAACAAGACACCTCCGTATGATCTCCTGCAAACTGACCCAGGATTAAACTTTGTGCCTAGCAATTCTGTGGAAGAGGAGCCTGGCGTGTTAGGCGCAGGGGCTAGATTTCAAAATCTGCACAGACCAGGATAGCCGGCTGCGGTGCACTCTCGGAACAGGGTAAAGAAACGCAACGCCCCTCCCCCTCTTCCAAGCCCAGCACAAGGCCAGAGGCCAAGCTGGTAAAAAAGTGCCTGGGCCAGCGGCAGCGGCAGCGGCAGCGGGGATTTGGTGGGGGTTGCGCGCCTCCAACCTGCCCCTGGAGGCAGTCCGCGGGACCGCAGGCTGGAGGCGCGCCGGCGTGATTCCAACCGCGGGAGCCGGGAGGAGGAGCCGGAGGTGGCTGCGGGGGGCTCCAGCCTAGGCGAAGGAAGGGCAAGAGGCGGTTCGAGCCCGGGGCGGCGCTGGGAGGTGGGTGGGCTTTTCCCTGGGTTGTGGGGAGGAGTTTAGGAGCCGCCGGAAAGGGCGGGTGAGCAGCTCGGAGGGTGGGTAGCTGTGTGTAGTAAGGGACAGGGTTGCGGGGGCCGGGCCTATGGAAGCTACAGTGAAGCCTTCCTGGCTGTCTCGCAGACATCCTCATCATCCGACAGAAAAGCTACGAATCACCAAGTTGAACCCTCACTCTTTGGCCGAGGGATAAGGATGTTTCAGGACCCAGGGATGGGCGGGAAGAAGCCGTGGGGAGCCACAAGTCTGCACCCAGGCGGAGAGGAGGCGGGCAGGAGCCGCTCCGCAGGCGCAGGCGAGTGGGTGGGAAAAAGGGAGGGAGAGGAAGGAGGTGAGACCGGGAAGATGCCACTGCCGGGGGCGGGGCGGGGCCGGGGATCCGGCAAAGGGACTGCAGCAGTGCTTAGTGGGGGCGGGGGCTGCAATGTCACTCATTGGGGAATCAGGTACGTGTGCGTCCCAGACAGGGTCGGCCACTAGCCTTAGCCTGAATATTCCCGATACCACCCAGGGCCCAGGGGCGGAGGCGGAGGGCAGGGGGACTGCGGATCCTTCCCCAGAGCAGGACGCGAACCGGCAGAGTTGGTAGAAGGTAAACAAGGGCCACGCCCCCTGCCGTCGCCCCGCGGGCGCGCACCCGTAGCTCCGGCCGCCGCCGGTACATTTCCACTCTCCCAGTGCCTCTCCCCCTCCGGACTCCCGGCGGCCGCGAAAAGGGTGCTGTCCCGGATCCCAGCCCGCGCCCCTGGCGCCAGGGCTCCGCACCCTCCACACTCACCTGGAAAAGGTGTCCCCCGCCCCTCCAAAAAAACTGTCTAATTTGTGCAGAGCCTCAAAGCCCAGAAAGCCGAGCATGCTGCCCCCGCGTGCAGCGCCCGCGTGCACCCGTCCCGGAGAGGGGGCGACAGGGCGGAGGCGGTGGCCCCCGGAAGGTGTCTAGGACCGGACCGGCTGCACGTGAGCCCAGCGCGAGGTCATGTGCACCGGCTCAGCCCGGTTCGGCGCCTGGACGTGCTGCGTATCAACAAAATGAAACTCGGGGAGACCGGAGGACAGATAGCTCCGGGTCCCCTGAGCCCCTGCCCCCGGTCGCTAGACCCCCCCCACCTCCTCGGCGGCACCTATCTCTGGTAGCAGTCTCAACGCCCGGCCGGAGCCCGCGGGGCAAGTTGCAGCCCTGGCGCGCCCCCGCCCGCCCGCACCCCCTCGCCGGCCCGGGGGCGCTTTGCCGCAGTCATTAATAAAGAAGGTCGCCAAGCTCACCCTTCCAAAAGTTGTTGTTGCATGCGCCCCTCTCAGCCTCCCCGCACTGTACTCTTTTAAAACACGACTGACCAACATGCGCAATCTCTCTCTCCTGTGCTGTGCATCCCCCCCACAGGCCCCCCCGCGCGCGCTGGCTTCCTAGAACAGGCAGCCAGCAGGAGAGAGAGGGAGCGAGCGAGCGAGCGAGCGAGCGAGCGAGCAAGCAAGAGAGCGAGGGAGCGAGAAGCGCTGGCAGATCTGTTGCAAAAACACCAAATAACGCCGTGGAGATGCGCAGGGCCCCTCCGCCGGGGGCTGGATCTTACCTTCCTCCTCGGTGCCCTCCCGAGGGGCGCTGCCCTAGGCTACGCGTAGCGGCGAGGACCGGCGCGGGAAGGATGCTCCCGAAACCAGGAGCTCCCGGGGCCGGCGCGGGAGGGCGGGGGGCGCGCATCCATCCGGGGTCGCGGCGAGGGAGGCGTCCGGGCCCGTGGCGTCCCCAGCCCCACGCCCCTGCCGGGGACGGTCAGCCAGCTAGACCTGAGCCGGTGCTGCTAGGAGTGGGCGCAAAGTAACTCCATGGACGCTGCTCACCCCCCCGCCCAAAATATAGCCTCCAACTGCGATGGCCGCGGTCGGCACCATTCACCAACCCCCCTGTGTATGTTTCTGTTTCTTTTTAAACCAAGACTTCCTTGTGATCTCTTTAGAAAAAAAAATGTGTTGGGGTGGGGGTGGGGTGGGGGCGGGCAGGAGGAGCAAGGGAGGGGGAGTAGCTACTTTTTTCTTATTCACTCGGATCTTCGCTCCCGACACCCACCGTGGCCCCCCCCTCCCCCGCCGCCCAGTTGTTTGGCTCAGGCTGCAGGTCCAGGTAGCGTTGCAAGCCCCAGGGGGAGGGTGCCCTGCCTGGCCGCCAGCTTGCCCGCACCCTGGGCTCGGACTCCCCATGGACTGTAGGGTGCCCCCAGCCCGCCCTGTCCCCAGGGCCGGGCCCGAGCGGCGGCTGCGCCCAAGCAAGTCCCATCAGGTCTGCTCACACTTCACACACTCACACACCCCGCCCCTCCACTCACTCACACTTTCTGCTCACACTCCGCCCCCTTCGCGCCCCAGACCCGGGCGGCGCCCCCCGCAACCTTAAAAAAAAAAAAGAAAGCAAGCTTATACTTAAAAAAATCTTTTGGCGCCATATTAATGACGTACTTAAAATTTGCCATTTCTCCCTGCGTCAAAAAGACGTTTCTTTGCAAATAACAGCCTGGAGGCGACACTCGCGGAGCGAAAGAGGTTTGCACTGAGCACCCCGCCCCCCAGGGCTCCAGCTCTGGAAGACCCTCGCCCTAGGCCTTGTTTCTGAATCGTAGATTTTAAAATGAGAATCGAATAAATCGCGTGGCGTCTTGCAGCGCCAGAAGTGAGCAGAAAGTGTTGGCAGCAGAGGAGGGGAGGGGCGCGCGCGAGCCTGGGGGAGGGGCGCGCCCCTTCCCCCTATAGAAACTAACATCTTGGGCTGGGGGGGACTTGAAATTGTGGGCGATCTCAAGAGAAGAGGGGCGGTCAATAGAGAGGGTCCCTATTAGGCTCGTCACCCCCTTCCCCCTCTCTGGTGCCTTCTGGCGCCTAGTGCTGCCCCGCATTTCCGGGGGGTGGGAAACGCAGTGATGAGTGGTGGGTGGGTGGGTAGCTGGGCTGTAAGTCATATCTTCAATAGGATGTTGCCCCGGGGCAACCCCTTCCCCCTGGCTAATCTCTCCACTCCCCCTAAAGGGTTAAAAACCGAGGGGCAACTTCCAAAGGCTGGCACGTGGCGAGGAAGCGGGGCGCCCCTCTCCCCACCCTTCGCCTTCTCGCCCCTCCTCCTCCGGCTCCACTTCCCGACTTGACCTTGTGGTGCACAAACAGTGCGCTCGGATCCTCGCAGTTTCTGGAAGAGCCTGCGCTGGCCAGGCGGGCGGGCTGTCGGGTTGCTTGCCGGCGGTGGCTGGGCCTTGGGTCTGTTCCCGGAGCCGCGGGCCACACCCACCCAGTCCGCTGCGCCCGCCGTGCTCACCTTCTCTTGAGGAAGGGGAAGGGCTGGCTTCCACCATGGAGAGGCATAGGGGTCAAGCTTCAGCCTCCTCACAAAGTCCTTACCTGGGGAGGGGTGGGCTGGCCTCGGGTGCAGGTTGGGGGGGATATTTGGGAGTCTGGCCCAACATCCCCAAAGCATCTTGCAAACTTTTTCTTCCCCATCTTTCCTTGCTGGCCCTCAAAGATGATCAAGTAATTTTTTAAGCTCACCTTTGGCTTTGAAGGCACGTGGGTGAGATGTGAATGAGAACGGGAGTTGCCTTCCCTCTCCAAGACTGAAGGTTGTTTCTTCTTCCTTTCCCCTCCACCCCCTTCTATAGAAAGACAAATATTCGATTTACATAAGATGACATTTATGTGACAATTAAGAAGATTCCCTGATGGAATGTTGTGAACACATTTGCTTACAGGAGGAATAAACCTAATAATAAACAAACTCATAACAACACAAATCCTCCAATGGGGCAGATTGTCTACCCAACAAAGAGGGAGATGATGGATGCTGAAATAAGCACTTTTTGCAAGAAAGAAATATGAGCTCAAAGGGGAATCACTGCAACATTTCTTAAAGTGTTCATTCACGAAGTCTAAGGAGACTGGCGAGAGGAAGGACTGGGTATCACTTCCCAATTAAACCTAGCTCTAGCTGTCAATGGTCAATGAGTAGAATTTTTTTTCCCAAGCCAAGCTCAGTGTCTGTAAACAGGTGTCCAAGACTGGGAGTGTGTAACAAGATGGTTAAATACTGGAATTCTAATCCTGCCTTCACAGTTCAGAAACTGTATGATAAGGGCAAGTGAATTGATCTCTCAGGTTCTCTTTTTCCTCTTGTGAAATGGAGTGGTTAGAAGGTTCCTGAGGCACATGTATGTATATATGTACATATATGTGCCATATGTATAAAGCAGGGCCTGGCTCAGTGTGCACAGTGGACATTAGCACTCTGCCTGGCATCAAAGTTTTTCTGAACGAATGAAAGTCCCTTCTGAAAGCTGTTAACACTGGAAAATTGGAGGACAATAATTTGTGTCTTACCCTCTATGAGAACATGTACAAGATCTCCCAGTATAGGAAAAAGGAGGACCAGGAGAGGAAACTGTGGTCTATAGGAGGCTTAATAGGAAGGTCCAGACAACAACCTCAGCCACACATCTGGGGTCGGTGGAAGTGAAGGCACCAGTTTACAGTGGCATAGGACAGAGCAGTCTGCTGGTAGCAGGACCTCATGAACTAGAATGGGAAAATGCCTTGGCAAATAGTTGCAAAAAGACCTCAACAGGTGGAAAAGAGAAAGGATGACTATTTTAAAGAGGATCTACTCTGTGCTGTACACTGTGTGAGCTGCTCCATTTCATCCTCACAGCACCCTCATCTTACCTGTTCAGAAAGGTTTAGCAACTTACTAACAGTCACACAGCTAGTAAGTGGAGGCAGAATTGCCTCCTAGGTCCAGCTGACCTTGAGACCTGTGAGGTTTTCATTTTATCCCCAGTGCCAGAAATAAAAAGTATCAGTGTTATTGGTTTGACCGGGGATGAGGGACCAAGAAGACAGAATTTTACAAGCAGCCCTTTGCCTCTGAGATTGTTACCTGACTTGGGGTGAGACCCAGGCTCTCTACTGAGTCCTTGAAATGACCTCTTGTTTGGGAGTGGAAACCCAGTCAGAATACTTGGATTCTCACAGCTCTCTGCTACTGTTTGAGGTTAACCTTGGAAGTGTTAACTGAATGATAACAATAAAGCTAATTATAACTCTTTAATCTATTAGAAGTCTCACAAATCATTAACTTTTTACAGAAAGAAAATGAGAAGAAGCCGAGTTCTTGGAGATGTTAATTATTTTTCTCAACAAGTATTTATTGAGTGCCTCCTGTATGCCAGGCACCATCCTAGATGCTAGGGACACAGCACGAATAAAGCAGACAAAAATGCCTAGTCTTTTTTTTTTTTTTTTCAAACAGAGTCTTACTATGTCACCCTCCATAGAGTACTGTGGCATCACAGCTCACAGCAACCTCAAATTCTGGGCTTAAGTGTTTCCCTTGCCTCAGCCTCCCATGTAGCTGGGACTACAGGCACCTGCCACAACGCAGCTATTTTTTTTGGTTGCAGTTGTCATTGTTAATTTTAGCTGGCCCGGGCTGGGTTTGAACCGGCCAGCCTTGATGTATGTGGCCGGTGCCCTATCCATTGAGCTACGGTGCTGCCCCCCAAAATGTCTAGTCTTGTGGAACTTACTTTCTAGTGGAAGGAGAGACACAGTTTAAAAATAAACAAAAATTAGGGGATGTTTGATGGCCATTAGTGCCATGGAGAAAAAATAAGTAGGAGAAGGAATGATATATAGTGTGGAGAAGCAATGTAGAGTGGTCAAGGAAGATCCCACTGAGCTTCTCACTGAGCTTTTGATAAAAGGAGGTGAAGGAGTGAACTGTGTATAGGAATTAATTCATGTATAAAGGTATATTCTAATCCAGAGGGTATTTTATTTTTTAATTAATTAATTTTTTTTTTTTTTTTAAGAGACTGAGTCTCACTTTGTCGCTCTCAGTAGAGTGCTGTGACATCACAGTTCAGAGCAACCTCCAACTCCTGGGCTTAGGCGATTCTCTTGCCTCAGCCTCCTGAGTAGATGGAACTACAGGTGCCTGCCACAACGCCTGGCTATTTTTCTGTTGCAGTTTGGCCAGGGCTGGGTTTGAACCCACCACACTCAGCACCCTACCCACTGAACCACAGGCACTGCCCATAAGCCAGAGGTTCTTAACATGGAGTCCACAGACTTCCCTCTCGATAGGTCTGTGGATAGAATTCAGAGGATTGAATTCTATTGACCTTAGATTGAAAAAGAAAATTACTACTTTATTCTCACTAATTAAAATGTAACATATTCTTCAATTATTAGTATAGGCAATAAATCCATGATACTAATAGCACCTGTGATATTGTTGCTAGTAAAAATCACAGATATTTTCATATCACATTATAGTTTTCACAGATATCTTAAAATATCTTTACAGTCATCACTACAAAATTATGCAGCTAGCTCTTGTAATTTAATGAATTAATAAGGAAGCACATATATTAATGTATTAAACATTCGTAAAATATTTTGAGAATTGTATTTCAATATAATTGGTTTTCTTTGTAATTTATGGAATTTACTGTATAGATTCAAAGATACTGTACTCAGAAGGAGTCCATGGGCTTCACAGCCTGCCAGAATGGTCCATGACATACACAAAAAAGTTAAGGGCCACTATCTCTACGAAGAGACCACCAAGTACAAGTGTAAAGACTCTGAGGCAGGCTGGGCGCAGTGGCTCACACCTGTAATCCTCGCACTCTGGGAGGCCCAGGCGGGAGGACCCCTTGAGCTTAGGAGTTCCAGATCAGGCTGAGCAAGAGTGAGACCCTGTCTAAAAATAGCCCGGCACTGTGGGAGGCACCTGTAGTCCCAGCTACTTGGGAGGCTCAGGCAGGAGAATCTCTTGAACCCAGGAGTTTGAGGTTGTTATGAGCTAGCCCGAGGCCATTGCATTATAGCCCCGGCAATAGAGAGAGACTCTGTCTCAAAAAAAGAAAAAAAAAAGGACTCTGAGGCAGGAATGTGCTTAATAGGTCAATGGAAAAGATTACATAGGGCTTTATAGGTCATTGTTAGGAATTTGGCTTTTGCTGGAGTGATATGAAATGTTTTGAGCAGAAGAGTGACATGACATTGGATTTTACAGGTCACTTAGCTGTTGTATGGAGAATAAGGCTGAAGCAGGACAACCCTTTAGGAAATCAATAGAATAAACCAGGTGGGAGATAATTGGACCAGAGTGATTGCAGTGGAAATGGGGAGAAGTGGTCAAATTAGGTATATATTTTGAAGGTAGGTCTGACAGAATTTGTTGATGGAGTGTGAGAGAGAGAAAGAAGTCAAGGATATTGATAAGGATTTTACCTTGAGCCAGGGGAAAGATGGAACTGCTGTTTAACAGAGTTGAAAACTGGAAAGAGTAGATTTAGGGGGAGGATAAGGAGCTCAGTGTTGGATATGGTAAGCTTGAGATGCCTATTAGACAGCCAAGTTCACGCATCCCATAGACCACTAGACATGACAGGCTCAGCTCAGGGATGATATGGATGGTATTTACAGCTCTAGAGCAGTTTGTGATCAAAGAAGTGAGTGTAGAAAGAGAAGAGGCTCAAGGATGGCACCCTTGGGCAATGCAAGTTTAAGAGGCCTGGAAGAGGAATAGGAATCAGCAAAGATATTGTTTACTAAAAGAAATATCTAGAGTTGAGAGGGAGGAAAGCCCTATGTCCAAAGCTGCTGATGGGTCAGGTAAGCTAAAGATTGAGAATTGATCATTGGGTTAGTAGCATGGAGGTCACTGGCAACCTTGAGAAGAGTTATGTCAATGGAGGGGTGCCAGCAAAAGCTCAATTGGAGTGGTTCAGGAGAGAGGGTAAAAACTTACAGTTGTCACAACTGGTCTCAAGATGCTACCTGAAAATGTGATGTCCTTATGTGTGTTTATCTTTGAATGTGTAGAGATGGATAAACATGTATCTATAGAATTCAGTTAAGGTAACCTTTGCTGAGGATCTTCCATGTGTTAGGCATGGTAATGGACGCTACGGATACTGAGAGAAGTAAAACACACTGACTGCCTTCCAGGAGTTGGCAGGGAAGCAAACTGTGTTGATACATGAAATACACACAGAGTAATATGTATGGCTGAGTACACACAGCCTGGACATCATTTCTTCCAGTGTAATAGATTATGTGGTTAAAACTATGGATTTCAGAGTCAAGCAGTCCTAGGTTTGAATCCTGTCTTCACCATCACTAGCTCTGTGACTTTGCACAAGTCACTTAACTTCTCTGTGCCAAGCTTCCTTCTCCACAAACTAGGGATACAGTCATTTCCAAATGTTAGTGTGCTGGGGCGACACCTATGGCTCAGTGGGTAGGGTGCCGGCCCCATATACTGAGCGTGGTGGGTTCAAACCCAGCCCCGGCCAAACTGCAACAACAACAACAACAAAAAATAGCTGGGCATTGTGGCAGGTGCCTGTAATCCCAGATACTGGGGAGGCTGAGGCAAGAGAATAGCCTAAGCCCAGGCGTTGGAGGTTGCTATGAGCTGTGTGATGCCACGGCACTCTACCAAGGACAAGAAAGTGAGACTCTGTCACTACAAAAGAAAAACAAAAGCAAATGTTGGCGTGCTGAGGATTCTTGTTAAAAATACAGATTTCTTGGCTCAGCACTTGTAGCTCAGTGGCTAAGGGGACCAGCCACATACACTGGGCAGGTTCGAATCTAGCCTAGCCTGTCAAACAACAATGACAACTACAACAAAAAAATAGCCAGGTGTTGTGGCAGACACCTGTGGTCCCAGCTACTTGGGAGGCTGAGGCAAGAGAATTACTTAAGCCCAAGAGTTTGAGGTTGCTGTGAGCTGTGATGCCATAGCACTCTACAGAGGGTGACGTAATGAGACTCTGTCTCAAAAAAATAAAATAAAAATAACTTCCAAATTAAATGTCTAGGGCAGTGTCTGTGTCTCAAAGGAGTAGGGCGCCGGCCCCATATACCGGAGGTGGCAGGTTTGGATCTGGCCCCAGCCAAAAACTGAAAAAACAAACCAAAACAAACAAACAAACAAACAAAAAAATTAAATGTCTAGACACAGAGATCTGGCATATCCTAAGCACTCTGAATTAAGAAAATAGTATAAGATTTGCTCAACATTCACTCACTGAATGTTTATTGAGTGCCTGCTATGTTCCAGGCAGTATTCAGAGCTAGAGAGACAGAAAATATCTGACTCAATACTGTAATTTGTCTGAGTTATCTAGATAGGCAAAAGCTCCAAATGTAGTTAGCTACACTCCCCACCAACCCATCTTTGTGCCAGGTGAGATGTTTTAGAGTTCTAGGCCTATGTTCACTCCCGCACTTAGGGCGATGCTTGTCCAACTACAACATGTACCAGATCACCTGGGATCTTCTTCAAATACAGATTAAGATTCTCATTAAGTCTGGGGTGAGCCCCGAGAATCTGCATGTCTAACAGACTTGTGGAGGATGCTTATGCTACTGGTTCACAGATCACACTTAAAATAGCACAGTTTAGAGGATAGGAGTTTGAATTACAACACCTGCCCTATAACCTTAGGATTCCTGGAGAATTCCTGGGAATCCTGACACGGAAGGGTGGAATCTGGGAAGACTTGCTGATTGCAAGTAAGGATACAGATAAGGTTTGCTCACACTTCCTTCTGTCTCCTCTGTTTCTGGAATCCAATCTTTACCCTCCCACATATAGTCAGTGGCATGAGGTGGTCTCCACTAAAGGGGGATGAACATTCATTCTGTTAGTCATTCAGTAAATATTTCCAGAGTGCCTACTATGTTCCAAACCTTGTGCAAGACACTTACTTTGGCATTCAAGAGAGGACAAAAACAGCAGCCTCTGCCCTTTGAGCTCCAGGCAGAAACTGCAGCTGGGGTTTAGAACAGAGGAAAAGCTGCCCAGAGCTGTGTCTGTGGCTGAAGATACTGCCTGGCAAGATCCAGACTTGGCTCTTACTGGAGCATATGACAAGTGCAAGCCTGAGAGGCACCCCTCTGGAGCCTTAGCCAGCCAGTTCAGAGATGGTACTGACCAGTCCCAGGAGATGTCTGGATAATGTGCCAGGCAGGCCACCTGTCCCTCTCAGACTTTCAGACCCAGCCCAGTGGCCACAGATGGCAGAAGGAAATGAAGATCCCTGGAGTCTCCAAATGCCTCCCCAGAAACTGGCAGCAGCCAGTAACTTCAACCAAGTCGGGAGCCAGCCTAACCAGAGTCAAAGCTTGAGATGCCCCACTCTGAGTTCAGAGACCTAGCCCAATCTAAGAACCACCAAGAAGCAAAGTCCCTGGCTCTAAGTCAAGTTGAGCAGTGCAGGCAAAACCCTTTCAAATTTCCCATGGTTTCTGATAAAGCAAGTCCCTTCCCATCTGACAATCTTACAAAGATCCTTCCTGTGTGTTGACTGATAGGTGTACAGTCACACTGGAAGAAACTTGGCTTCATTAGAAATAGCGTGCATTAAACAAATGCCTGTATAAAGAAGGCTCTATGCTAGGGCAATGAATTTCAGGTCCAAATCCTGTCTTCATGGGACTTAGGCCCATTTAGGAAGACAGGTCCTTGATTATGCAGTATGGTCAAGAGAAAACAAGCCATCTTAGGAGCCTGAGGGTTGAACAAATAAATGGTCAACAGAATTCTTGAGAAAGGCCCAAAGATGGGCAGACCCGCATATGATGATTCAGATGAGACAAGGGAGGATGAAGGATGTTCTAGAGAAATGGATGGTGCCTTCCTTGTTCACGGCAGTGCAGTGGGGTATACAGCATGCTGCAAACCCCTAGGGGATCCTCCTGAGAAGGGAACTGCTCTTTGCTAAGGAAACTGTGTAAGTGAACTGCCTGAAGTGAAGGAGAGACACTGAGTTGCCCAAGTTGGAAGGAGGGGATGAGAGTATGCAGGTCTACTTCTAGGACCTCCTTTTGGGAAGCCCTCTGATGTGGCCACCAGGAGGCCTGTTTAAAACGGTCATTAGGGGCTTGGTGCCCTTAGCTCGGTGGTTAGGGTGCCAGCCACATACACCAGGGCTGGCGGATTCAAACCCGGCCCCGGGCTGCTAAACAACAAAACAACTATAACAAAAAAATAGCCGGGTGCTGTGGTGGGCGCCTGTAGTCCTAGCTACTTGGGAGGCTGAGGCAAAGCCCAAGAGTTTGAGGTTGCTGTGAGCTATGACATCACAGCACTCGACCAAGGGCAACATAGTGAGACTCTGTCTCAAAAAAGAAAAAAAAAAAAGGTCATTATGGCATTGTTTGTGACAGTGAAGAACTGGGAACAGCTTGAATGTCCATCACTAGAGGACTAATGAGATAAAGCATAGTGCAAATAGAATAAAGCAGCCAAGGAGGAAGTGGCATCGCGCAGTTTTGTGTGCCTGATGTGGAAGGGGCACTAAGACAAGTGCCAAGCAACTTTGAGGGGAATATGTGCAATATGATCCCATTCACGGTAAAAAATACCTACAAAACAAAGTCTACATTTTTATCTGAATACACACAGAGACACACATATGTGTGCAATTTTGTAGAGGGGAAAAGGTCTGGAAAGATAAGTACCAAATTGCTGATGGTTGCCGGTGTTGGAATATAGAAAGTAAGACTGGGAAGGGGTGAAGGGCAGGGGCTGTGGAGGTGGAGAAGAGGACTCCTCCCTGTGGTTGTTGGCAGAGCCCCAAGAAGCCCTCTGCATTTGGGCAGTGCTGTTCGCCCCACAGGTGCTTCAAATCCTCCTGGGGAAAGAAGGGCCTTGGGGTGGGGGGATAGGCTTCTCCTGGCAGATAGGAGCAAGAAACCTGCCACCTGGGCTAGTCTCAGTGCTGTCACCTCTGTGGCAGGGGGGCTGTTTGGCCCTCTCTGGGTTCCAGGATCAGGGTCTTCCTGGGCTGCTCCAGATCGATCATCAGCCTCGGATCCTAAGCACTTCCAGAGCCTTCTCCTGGAGGCTGGGCACCAGCAGGGACACAGAAAAGCCCTACTTGGCCTTTGGCCTGTTGAGATTTGGGTGGGCTACTTGGAGCTGGGGGAATCAGTGTGGAAAGAAAGAAGTTTTGAGCATTATGGCCTCCTCTGGCAAGTGTGGTGCCCTTTCTTCCTGACACATTTAGACAACCTGGCCCAGACTGGCTCCGGAGGCAGTAAAGGGGGCGATATTTCATTATCTGGTGGACTCTAAACAGTTCATGAGAAATCACTGATTTGGGACTCTGAGCTGGCCTCAAGGGAAGTGGAGACTACTTGAGGCCAGTGCTGGGGCACTAGGCCAGCAGGGAAGCTGGGAGCTGTGCTTGGTGTAGGTCTATGCTACAGATGATTCCCAGGACCCTGAGCTGGCTTCAGGCTCCAGGGATGTGTTAGATGAGGTCCCTTCTCTGAGGAGACCACAGGATGGGGAAGGGGCAGGCATTGGATTTGAACAAGATCAAGGCTCAGTGTGGGGCCAGGAGCAACAAGGCCAGCTTGTTGACTCACCCCAGTCAAGGCTTCATTAATGGTTTTCTGGTCTCGATCAGGCTCCCAGTGCTGGGAAGTTGGTGCAAGGTGGCTGCCTTGTGGGCCTTGTTCAGGCACCAATGAGTGAGTTGTTCCTTCCTCAAGGCCTAGGCAAAGTGACTTGGGAGGCTCTGAGCACTAGGACTGCTAGACATCCAGGACTGCAGCCCTGGTGAGCTGCTCCAGATGTGCTGGATTTCCAGCCAGGGCCCTGGGCAGAGGCTCGGACATGAATTGGCGCCAGATGCCTATGCAAGAGAGATGTTTGGAGACAAGGGAATTCTTGTAGAGCTGATCCCTAGCTAGACCAGCTCTAGGCGGATAATCTGCCTAACACAGCTCCTCTAGGAGAGTTTTACAGAAAAAGGAAATCCTACATTGCCATGGCACCCAGGTTGAGCAGGAGAGGCAGATTCTTGGGGAGCAGAGAGGACTGTGTTGGGCTGGGGGGTGGGGGGGCTGTTTACCATTAAGCATGTAGCACCCTTACCTCCTTGAGACCTGCTGCCTTCAGACAGGCAACAGCCTTGCCCCAGAAGACCTCACAGCCCAGGTGGGGAGGTGAGATTCCTAGGCTGGAAACAAGATGAGGTAGGACATGAGTCAGTGCTGAAGTGCCTGCTCCAGCCTTTTGTGTGAGTGGGGGAAGGGGGGAGCCAGGAAGGAGCTGCTAGTGTGGGGGCAGAAGGAAGAGAGAGAGTGCGTGTCTGCATTTGTGTGGACCCGGGGTGTGTGTGTGTGTGTGTGTGTGTGTGTGTGTTATGTGTCTGCATGTGCCCACACATGCGTGAGACCACATCTCTGGAGTTCCAATTTTCGGTGCTATTTGCCCAGACAACCTAAAAATAATTTCCATTTAACTTTAGAATTTTGTTATTTGATGCGCAAGATGCTTGCCCAGCAGATATACTTTTCTACCCACACTTTATGTAAGATCAACATGAAGTTAAAATTAGTCTGCATTATTTATGCATACATAGGATGGCTGGTGAGCAAAAGACAGACTAGAGCAGCCTAGATTTGGCTGGGAAGTCCATATAAACATGGTTATATGTGTATGACAAAATTGGACGGTGTGCATGGATCGGCAATGATGGCATTGATAGTGAAGATATGAGAAAGGACCCTCTGTGGCCACTGTGGGGTGTCATTAGCCCCTTATTTTAATCACACATGCAAAGGGCACATAGCCAGCACTCAGTGAATATTTATTGAACTTATTCATAGACTTTGAGAAAGACAGTTTACATATATAACACATGCAAAAATGAAGTGAAATGATTTTTTTATTGTTGAGACAGAGTCTCAGTCTGTTGCTCTGGGTAGAGTGCTGTGGCATCAACCTAGCTCACAGTAACCTCGAACTTTTGGGGTCAAGAGATCCTCTTTCCTCAGCTTTATGAGTAGCTGGGATTACAGACACCTGCCACAACACCCAGCTAATTTTTCTATTTTTAGTAGAGATGGGGGTCTAGCTCAGGCTGGTCTTGAACTCCTAAGCTCAACCCACCCACCTCAGGCTCCCAGAGTAGTAGGATTACAGATCTGAGCCACCACCACCAGCCAGGAGTTAGATGATTGATAATTCATCCAGGACAGAAGACAACTAAATGGTAGATTGAGCTTAAAAGTTTATTAGATAGATGGCTGAGGGATGATGCCCTTATCAGAGTGAAACGTCAAAGTCACAGAGGAATGATAGATTGATAAATACAATAGAACCTCTGTTAAGTTGACCACCTAAGGGGTTGTAACAAATTGGTCAACACATGGAGAAGGTCAACATAAGGAACTAGGCCCTCTCTGCTGGCACATACATGTAGTGCATATCTGGTCTATGAAAATTAGGTCAACTTAAGAAGGTGGTCAACGATGGAGGATCTACTGTAACTTGTTGATACTTGATAAAGGAGCAGGAATAGAGAAATTGTGGTCAGTGAATCCATGGTCAAATCTAAATATGTAGATAGATAGGTAAACAGAAATGTAGTGATAGGCTGGGCACAGTGGCTCATGCCTGTATCCTAGCACTTTGGGAGGCCGAGGCTGGTGGATTGCTTGAGCTCAGGAGTTCAAGACCAGCCTGAGCAAAAGCAAGACTCCCATCTCTTAAAAAAAAAAAAAAAAAAATAGCTGGGCATGGTGGCAGGCACCTGTAGTCACAGCTACCAGGGAGGGTGAAGCAAGAGAATCACTTTGAGCCCAACAGTTTGAGGTTGCTGTGAGCTATGATGCCATGGCATTCTACTGAGGGTAATAAAGTGTCTCAAAAAGTGTTTTTTTCTGTCTCCAAAAAAAAAAAAAAGAAAAAAGAAAAGAAAAGAAATGCAGTGATTGAACAAGAGTAACAGACAAGAGGATGAGAGATATGGTGGTCGGTATCATAATGCCCACCCCCAAAGATGTCTGTCATACCCCCCAGAACCTATGAATATGTGAATATGCTCTCTGGCATAGATACTTTGTAAGTATGATTACATTAAGGACCTTGAGATTGGGAGATTATCCTGGTTTATCCAGGTGAGCCCAAGCCTATCACCATCTGCTACTATGCTCCAGCCTCCCTGTGTTCTTGTCAGTTCTTGATCATGCCAAGCTCATACCTACCTCAGGGCATTTGTATTTGCCGTAACCTCTGTGTGCTCCTTTTCATCATTCAAATCTCAGTTTAAATGAGATTTGCTTCCAGGTTTTTGTCCTGAAGATCTGAGTACATCCTGTTCCTGAGGACTGAGTCGGGGCAATAGGATGTCCAAATTCAAGCATGCTGGCTGGCGCTATCCCCAGCCCCAAGTTCCTCCCAAGGTTGTGGGATAGAGCAGTGTGCATGAGTCATCAAGCCACAGACACAGTCCCCTTGTTGGATGGACCTGAGCAATTATGTTGTGGCTAACTCGGATGGCCAATGGCTCTATTGAAAGGGAAGGTTAGAAGTTTCCCCAAGTTTTTCCAGACTCACACAGGACCAACAGGGAACTGAAGAGTAAGGATCTGGGGACAGCCTATGTGGATAGTGCTGTAAGCTCTCTGACTACCATGTCTCCAGCCTAAGCTAGGCTGTGCTATGGGGGAGTAGAAGATACATCCTAGTCTCCTGGGGGCCCATCCCCCTTGAGCCCGCACCAGCTGCTATGCTGCCCTCCCAGAGGTCAGGCTTGACCTTTTGGGCCTGCCCGCTGCCTAGGCAGGGAGACTCGCTGGGCAGCAAACCTTTTGGGTCTATTAAACAAGGACTAGGAATCTGAGGTGCATGGAGTCGGTCTGTGGAGCTTGAAGGCCATGAAAGACTAGCTGGAGGGACAGGGAGAAGGATGTCCTATGCAGCAGAACCTGCCTGGCTGTGTTAGTATCCTGGGACTGCTATAAGGAAGTACCACAGACGAGGTGGTTCACAGCAGCAGCTTCTATTCTCACAGCTCTGCTGGCTAGAAGTGGGAAATCGAAGTGTTTTACTGATAGGCCCTGCTCCCTCCAGCACCTTTGGAGGGGGATCCTTCTAGCCTCCTTCATATTCCGGTAGTTGCAGGAATTCCTCAGCTATGACAGCTCAGCTCTGGGCTCCGCCATCTCCACACGGCCCTCTGTGTTTGTGTGTCTCTGATTCCCCTCTTCTTTTTTAAAATAAATCCTTTTTATTAATATGTAATAGTTGTACATATTTTGGCAGTTCATGTGATGTTTTGATACATGTATACAATGTTAATGATCAAGTCAGGGCAGTTGGGATACCCATCACTTCGCCAAATTTTCCTCTTCACATTAAGGACAACAGTCGTATTGGATTAGGGCCCACTCGAATGACCTCATTATAACATGATTAAATCTGCAAAGACCCTGTTCCCAAATAAGGTCATGCTTACTGGTACTGGGGGTTAGGACTTTATCATATCCTTTTGTGTGTTTGGGGTGGTGACGCACTCAACTATAACGGGGGGCAAAGGTTTGGGAAAACTTGGAGCTCAGGGCCAGAGCTCACCACCATTTGCCACATCACCACCCACTTCCTCTCCGCACATTTCCTGGGTGACACACTGGTCCTTACACCTGCCTGACACACTGCCCCTCCAGGCTCTGCTCTCCCGTTCCCTTGTCTGGACAGCTTTCTTTCTCGGTTTGCAGGCCCACCTTCTCAGGAAACCCTCTCTATATTGGTTTGGCTGCACCTTTGCCTTCTTCTTATATCTTAGGGTGCATTTAATACAACATAATAACCAGGTGGGCATTTGTTTGTTTGTTTAAACAGGTTGAAATTTTTATTTTATTTCAAAATAATGAATAAATTGAACATGTTTCTGGCCATATACTACTTCTGCGGAGTTTGTGAAGTTAGCAAAACAATTCCATGACAGCGTCCGTCAGACCATGAATGACACTAGCCACGTGTGTGCCTGGTGGGCATATTTTCACCTGTCCCCTTCAGCCTCCTCTCTGTTCCATGACAAGCCCAGGATCAGGGAGTAAGAGGCCTTGAGTCCAGCCCCTTACCCATTTCCATATTCTCTTTGCACCATCCTTGCCAGGCTTCTCACCTGTGCTTGGATGTCCCCATGATAGGGCACTTGGAGCCAGAGCCTTCTGACATCAACAGCCCTGACAGAGGAGGAGCTCTCTTGCTCTTGGCCACATTGCATCTCTCAGGAGCCTCCTCCCACCATTTGGAGCTTCATGGAGCCCACTTGGCCCTATCAGTGACTAGGGCAATGGTGGAATGCGACCCATCTGAGACCATTTGAGGGACCTGCAAAGGGTGCCCTGACCCAACATCTTTCTTCCCCACCTGCCACATACTAGAAATTTCATCATTGCAAATCTGACAGGTCCATGTTGGTAAGAGCAAACATCACAAGGGAAGATTCTCCTCCGGGAATAGCTGGGCACAGACTTCTGAGAGTCTGATAGCCCTGGTGACATCCTGCTCAGTCCGGAGACTTACAACCCAAGACAGGAGGGGCTGAAGATGACAGGGCCATTCTGCAGAACTTTGCCTAGAGACAGAAGACCAAGAGGTGGCAGGAATCTGAGGCAGCCCTGCTGGCCCAGCCCTGCCCCCAGGGAGAGGTGCTCAGGCCTCAGAACAGCGTTAAACTCAGCCTCTTCCTGATCCCTTCCACTCTCCTCAGTCCTGTGCTTCCCTGTCCACACACTCTAGCTGCTGGGCTGTTAGTGACCTTTGGACCAGGGAAGCCCTGGGGCCTCCTAGGCCTCCACCCAGGCTGGCACTAACAGGGAGCAGGGAGAGGCCCAAAGCTGTCACTCCAGGGCAGGCGCAGTCCCACAGTGTCCTGACCAGCCAGTCCTGTTCTGCCCTCTCTCTATGGGGAGGAGTTGGGGACTGGGCCAGGGCTGGATCTGGGGGCAGGGAGGAGGGCAGGGCAGACCTGGCCAGAGGCTCTGTGCTGCCACTTGCCTCATTCCACCGTGCCCATGGAGCTATGCTCTGGGCACAGGGCCTGAGGAGAGGCCCTGACCTGCTCCTTCTTTCTTGCCAGAGGGACTGGAGGGCAGGTTGGGGAGGTGGGCTCACCACAAGACCCCAAGGATCCTCAAAAGACTCACTCAGGAGGGTGAGACAGCCACATCTAATAGGGAATTATTTCAGATTTGCAATAATCAAGTCTAGCTCGGGGCTGCCCCAGATAATAGAAGCCAAATGTCGGTGAGGATGACTTGGCTCTTAAGGCCTAGCTGTCCAACACAGACTCAAGTGGGGGTCAAGAGATTGGCCTCAGGCCCTCACCTTCACCCTAAGGGATCAGTCCAGGTCTGACCCTAGTAGATCTTCAGGCTAATGAAGGCTCTTGTACCCCTGTCCTTATCAGTTCCAGTCAGAGTCCACATAGCAGATGTGAATAAGATGCTTTTTAAGTTAAGGGCTTTCAGGGGCGGCGCCTGTGGCTCAAAGGAGTAGGGCGCTGGCCCCATATACCAGAGGTGGCGGGTTCAAACTCGGCCCCAGCCAAAAACTGCAAAAAAAAAAAGAAAAGAAAAAGAAGTTAAGGGCTTTCTGGAGAATTTATGGTGTCCCAGAGAAGGGGAAGAACTTGCAGGAGTTTGGCTAAGGCTGGCTTTGAACCTGTTGCTCATAGAAGAGAAGGCACCTCTAGGCATGGGCTGAGCCTGTGCTGGGAGTTCTGTCAGTGGTGTGATGCAGCTGGCTTGGCCTCTTTCCCCAGAATTGTCTGCCAGTTGTGTTACCAATGACAGCAAGTTGGGGGTTATCCCCACCCCAGGAAACAGCCTGTCATTGGCCCTACTGGCCCTCATGGGATTGTTTTCTACTAAGGGTGGTCAGACCCTGACCAACTTTCATTTTCCCTCCTTCCAGGGGGAAGATGGAGACCATGCATTGTGCAGCATGTGACTTATGGTCCACAGCCACCCTGAGCGTGACACCCATGGGGGTGGGGTGGGACATACAGAGACACCCAGGGGCACCCTTGGAGCAGGGCTGGCTACTTTGGTCAAAAACTAAAGGCTCAGTCCTGCTGTGCAGCAAAATCCTGCTATCTGTTAGTTTGCCCCTCGGGCCTTTGGGGGCCATCTGGAGAATCTGTTGAGCATGATTTCTTGTGTGGGGACATGGTCACCGAGCCCAGCAAACCCCAGACTTCTTAGTGTTCTCTGGATGTCCTTGTGCAGTACCAAGAAGGAAGGACATTTTCTCCAGCCCCCGCCCTCCACTTCTCCAGGAAGCTCATCCCTTTGCCTGCTGCCTGTGAGCTTTGTGAGCCCTCAACCCTTAATGTTACAGTCCAGTGCAGGGGTGAATGCTGATTCTACCACTTCGTAGCTATCTGACCCTGGGCAAAGAACTTAACCTCTGGGCCTCATTTGCCTTACTTATAAAATGGGAATGATAATAATCCTTATCTTAAAGGGCCTTTGGGAGGATCAAATGAGATCTTGCTGGGGCTGGCTCGTAGCAAGTGCTTAGTAAGCTCCAGATGGTATGATTTCATTGTTGTCTGAGTGTGTCCCTCTTTAACTTGGTCTTCCTCTTCTGCCCTTTTCCTCCATTCCCCTAAATCCAGACCTGTAATCATCCTAAAGCCTCCGCAGCCACAAGTGGGGTGGCTGGTCAGGTCCTGCTCCCAGGCAAGTGGGAGACAGGGGGGAGTGTCTGAGCACCCTGTGTCCCCGGTAGTAAAGCTGAGTCCTCTGGAACCTGGGTCTTCTCACTTTGGCCATCATTCATACTCTTAATTCAAGAGGATTTCAAGAACTGGCATTTCTGTGGTAAAAACCAAAGCCAAGAAACAGGAGAGTGAGAGAGTCATTGCAGGCCACACAACAAGTCCGGGTCAGAGCTGGGTGAGAGCCTAGGTCAACCTGCTGTCCAGTCTTTCTTTCCTGACTCAACAGCCCGCATTTCCTCAGAAGCCTCACTGCAAGCCTCGCTCTGGAGCCTTCCTGTTCAGAGAAAGCAGCAAACAGAATGTAGAGCCAGCCCCCAGGCTTGGAGCCTTGAGCTCCCTGGACAGACCCACAGGATGACAAGAAGTTACCGGAGTTGATGATTCAACTTCCTGCCTTTTGAGAGGGCCCAGACCACAGAGGTTTTCTTGCTTGGAGGAGGGGGCGTCTCCCTGTGGAAGGCCAGCCCCTAAGGAACAAGCCTTAACCGTAAGCCACAAAGACTAGGCAGTGTGTGGGGCAGGCCCTAGAGGTCCACAGAAGAACCCTGGCCAGCTAAAAACTGTCCCTGAAAACTGTCCCTCTCTGGGTTAATGATTACCATGAAAGGTGACAAACCATACTGATTTGCCTGGGACTGTCCTGGTGTTAGTACTAAAAATTCTAAATTCTAGAAAACCCTCAGTCCCGGGAAAACCAGAACAGTTGGTCACTCTATCACATGTGGTAGGGCCTGACTTGTAGTCTCAGTGACTCTGAGGAGGCTGAACCCCAGGATGCCACATTCTCGGATAGGGAATTGGCCAACTCTGGCCTAAAGGCCAGCTCTGGCTCACTGCCCGTTTTTGTATAGCCCCTGAGCTAAGAATAACTTTTATATTTTTAATGGTTGAAAACAAAATTAAAGAAGAATAATACCTCATGACATGTAAAAATTATGTGAAATTCAAATTTTAGTGTCCACAAATAAAGGAGCATGGCTATGTCTGTTCATTTACATATCATCCCTGGCTACTTTCTTTCTTTCTTCTTTTCTTTTTTTTCTTTTTTTTGAGACAGAACCTCAACCTGTCGCCCTGCTAGAGTGCCGTAGTGTTATAGCTCACAGCAACCTCAAATTCTGGGGTTAAGCGATTCTCTTGCCTCAGCCTCCTAAGTAGCTGGGACTACAGGCGTCTGCCACAATGGCTGGCTATTTTTTTTGGTTGTAGTTGTCATTGTTGTTTTGGCAGGCCCAGGCTGCATTCGAACCCATCAGCTCTGGTATATGTGGCTGGCACCCTAGCCACTGAGCTACAGGCATTGAGCCATCCCTGGCTACTTTCATACCACAAGGCAGAGTTGAGAAGCATTATGGCAGAGATCTTATGGAGCTATGGACAGCAAAGCCAAGAAAATTGACTATCTGCCCCTTGATGGAAATAGTTTGGTGATCCTTGTTCTATTTGGTGATCCTAGTTTTAGAGGCAGGCAAAGGGCGTGTGGGTATGAATGGACAGTAATGCTTTTGTGAAGAAATTTAGAACTGGGGAAGAGAGAAAGATTAGAGGAGTAGGCATGATTGCAACAGGACTAATCTGAGATTCTGCAGGGACAAAGCATCCACCTCTTCTAAGACTCACTTTGCCCATGTACAATGGGATGAAGGTAGGGAGGGCAGTTGGAAGACATCTGCTTCTCTTTGGCTTTACTGCCAGTCTTCCAAGCTGGCACTGTCCTCCTGTCCAATAATTCAGCCACACGCTGGAGACTTCTATGAGTCTAGAGCAGGTCCTACCTTGGGGCCTAACCCTGGAGTGGGTTCCATGCAGACTTTCAACAAGTGTCAGGAAACACGTCCTGTGTGCAAGGCACTGTCAGGCCCAGCTGACATTGGAATGATCCAGTGAATTCCTCTTTTCTTTTCATGCAGACATTGGGGGAGGGGAGCTCCGATCCCTTCTCTCTGGGCAGGTGGTGTTATGAGCTCTAACCTGGAAACTTCCTAAGTGCCAAGCCATGCCCTGAGTGTTGCTGAGCCAGCAGGGAATCGACAATCTGGGGGAACTCAAACAATGTAGAAAGACTCTTGGGAAACTAGGACCCAACTCAGCTTCTCTGTTGACTGGTCACGCCTTGCCCTGGTCCTCTAATAAGATGCGCTCTTTTGCTGGGCTTGGTGGCTTACATCTATAATCCTTGCACTCTGGGAGGCTGAGGTGGGTGGATTATTTGATCTCAGGAGTTCAAAACCAGCCTGAGCAAGCATGAGACCCTGTCTCTACTAAAAAAAGAAAAACTAGCTGGGTATTGTGGTGGGCACCTGTAATCCCAGCTACTTGGGAGACTGAGACAAGGAGATCACCTGAACCCAAGAGTATGAGGTTGCTATGAACTATGACGATGCCATGGCACTCTACCCAGGGCGACAAAGTGAGACTCTGTCCCCCTCAAAAGCTGTACTTTTCTTTTTGTTCTAGAGGGCTAAGAACTCCTCATCTAAGCAGCACAAGGTTCTTGGAAGGCTTATGGGAGCTGACCTCAGCTTAGCATTGACAGTGGTCTGTCTGGTGGGCTCAGGGTGTAGGGCCAGCTCTTTGGAGGCTCCTGTGTGCCTTCTGACACTGTTAGATCCCTCCTGGGGACATGCACTAGGCTGCCTTGCTCTTTTTCTGTGTCACTACAGCTATAGTTGCTGACATCGGGTTTTAGGACTTTGGAGAACCTAAATAAGGATCAGCAGCAGACAATACGGAAAGAGACGCTCAATTTCCAGACTCTTCCTGGAACTCCTATGTCGAGTGGGTTGAGTCAGAGATGTTATTTATTTATTTATTTATTTATTTATTTATGTATTTGCAGTTTTTGGCCAGGGCTGGGTTTGAACCCACCGCCGCCGGTATATGGGGCTGGTGCCCTATTCCTTTGAGCCACAGGCACCCCCTCTATTTATTTAATTTTATTTATTTTTTTAGAGACAGTCTCCCTCTATTGCCCCCGTTAGAGTGCTGTGGCATCACAGTTCACAGCAACCTCCAACTCCTGGGCTTAGGTGATTCTCTTGCCTTAGCCTCCCGAGTAGCTGGGACTACAGGCACCTGCCACAACGCCCGGCTATTTTTTTGTTGCAGTTTGGCCAGGGTGGGGTTTGAACCCACCACCCTCGGTATATTGGGCCAGTGCCCTACCCACTAAGCCAAAGACACTGCCCAGGTTATTTATTATTTTAAGTGATTTTTTTAATTGGAGTATAATACATGGTCACATGCTGCATAACAGTATTATAGGTGATGAAGGATTGCATATGCCATGGTGGTCTCATCAAATTAAAATGGAGCTGAAAAATTCTTATTGCCTAGTGAAATTGTAAGGATCATAAAATCATAGTGCAACATATTACTTAGATGTTTTTAGTGACTCTGGTGTAAATAAGCCTACTGGGCAGCCAGTCTTGTAAAAGTCTGGCACATACTGTTGTGTATATACATGATATTTGATAATAATAAATGATTACGCTGCTGGTTTATATGTTTACTATATTGCATGTGTACTTTTCATTGTTATTTTAGAGTGCATTCCTTCTATTCATTACAAAATATTGACTGGGCTCAGTGGCTTACACCTATAATCCTAGCACTATGGGAGGCTGAGGCAGGAGGATCCCTTGAGTTCAGGAATTCAAAACCAGCCAGAGCAAGAGTCAGACTCCATCTCTACGAAAAATAGAAAAATTAGCCAGGCATTGTGGTGGGCATGTAGTCCCAGCTACTCAGGAGGCTGAAGAAGGAGGATCACTTGAGCCCACTAGTTTGAGTTTGCTGTGAGCTAAGCTGACACCCTGGCATTCTATCCTGGGGCAACAGTGTGAGACTTTAGGTCTCAAAGAAAAAAAAAATTAGGCTGGGATGGTGGGTCACACCTGTAATCCTAGCACTCTGGGAAGCAGAGGCAGGTGGATTGCTTGAACTCAGGAATTTGAGACAAGCCTGAGCAAAAGGGAGATCCTGTCTCTAAAAAAAACAAAACAAAACAACTAGCTGGGTGTTGTGGCTGTAGTCCCAGCTACTTGGGAGGCTGAGACAAGAGGATCACTTGAGCCCAAGAGTTTGTGGTTGCTATAAGCTGTGATGTCCTGGCACTCTACCAAGGGGGACAAAGAGAGACTCTGCCTCAATTTAAAAAAAAAATTAACTGTAAAACTATTTTAGGCAGGCCCTTCAGGAGGTATTGCAGAAAAAGGCATTGTTATCATGTGAGATGGCTGGTCTGTACGTGTTACTGCCACTGAAGACCTTACAAGCTCCTGCCACAGCACCCAACTGGCTAGTTTTTCTATTTTTAGTAGACAGGGGGTCTTTCTCTTGCTCAGGCTAGTCTCAAACTCCTGAGATCAAGCAATCCACCTATCTCGGCCTCCCAGAGTGTTAGGATTGCAGGTGTGAGCCACCGCACTCAGCCTTTGTGTCTGTTTTTAACAAAATATTTAAAAGGTAAAAAATTATAAAGATAGAAAAAATTCTAGAGAATAAGGATGTAGAGAAAATATTTTTGTACAGCTGTAAATGTGTGTTTTAAGCTAAGTGTTATTATAAAAGAGTAAAAAGTTTAAAAAATTATAAAATTCATAAAGTAAAATCGTTATGTAAGCGAAGGTTGATTTGTTATTGAAGAAAGAAAAACAATTTTTAAATAAATTTGCATAGCCTAAACATGCAGTGTTTACAAGGTCTGCAGTTCTGTACATTAATGTTCTAGCCCTTTATATCTATTCTCTACTCACGGACTCACCAGAGCAATTTCTAGTCTTGCAGGCTCTACTCATGGCTAATTAAGTACCTTATATAGGGTATCATTTACCTTCTAGGTTGTATTTTACTATACCTTTTCTATGTTTAGATACATAAATAATTACTATTGCATTATAATTTCCTACAGTATTTAACTCAGTAACATGTTGTACAGGTTTTTAGCCTAGGAGAAATATGCAATATCAGATAGCCTAGGTGTGCAGTAGGCTATACCATCCAGATTTGTGTAAGTATCCTGTTTGATCCCACAAGGACCAAGTCAGCTGTCACTTTTCAAAATGTATCCCTGTCATTAAGCAACTTGTGACTGTACATTCAAAAAAAGCATACTAGTTGTAAGTGTATTGCTTCTGTGATCACACCTGTATAACCATCGCCTGTGTGACCTGAAACAGAACAGCAAGGCCTCTTTTCCCTCTCCAAATCATTGCCCCCAAGGATAACCACTATCACTGCATCTACCACCATACATTAGTTTTGCCTATTTTTGAACTTCATGTCAATGGAGTCAGGTAGTATGGACTGTATTTATATATGGCTTCTCCTGCTCTCTGAGATTCACCCATATCGTTGAGTATAAACTATTTTGCTCAGTCTCATTGCTGTATTCCACTTTATGACTATACCACAATTTATTTACTCATTCTGCTATTGATAGAAATTTAGATTGTTTCCAGCTTTGCCTGTTACAAATTGTGCCTGATTTTGGGGACACATATGTATGCCTTTCTTCTGGGAATATATATTTAAGGATAGAGTTTTTGGGCCATAGGGTATGCCTATATCTAGCTTTTAGCTTTAGAAGCTACTGCTAAAATTTTCAAATAATTTCACCTAGGGGCTAATATTTTTAACAACATAGGCTGAAACTTCATGTAATGTTTCTAGAAGTACTTATGTTGGTGGGGAAAGGCAATATCTCAACCTATGTCTTGGGCTGCAAATACTTGCCAGGCCAGCTCCAACAGTGGTTCAGAAATGCTATCCATGGAGCCTCTCGTGGCCCCTGTCCTCCACCTGCTAACCGACTGTGCTGAGCTCTGGTTTGTTGGGTGTGTTTGGTGCCTACAGAGCAATATCAGATTGTTAGCCCAAGAGTCCTCAGTGTGGCCTACGATTTCAGAACCCAGTCAGAACACAGGATCTGTCAACTGGAAAGAATATCTGAAGTGGACATCACCTTCTGAAGCCTCTTTTTCTAACAACGGATAAGAACAGTGAGGCTCCAATGTGACCCCAGCATTGTCACACAGTGACATGGGGCCCCATATGTCTGAGCAGGTCTACCAACTAGCGCCAAGGCCATTCCACTTGTATAATTTAGCTTACAATTGCTGGGGGGTTGGCAGGCTATTCTCAGAGTGTCGTGGGAAAGATCCCTTTCTAAGGTGCTTCTAATTCAATACCTACAAGCAGAGTTTCTCAAGGATGAGATCTGCCTTCATGAAAGTCTCCCTGGCCCAGGTCTTCAACCCTTAGAAGGCATGGCACTGACTACATTTCTAAAAGAATTCCCCTTTTGTATTCCTTGGGAAAGAAGGTGGCTCTGGAAGGTTTGAGTAATGTTCCCTATCACTCGGAGGGCTGGTCAGTAAGGGCAAACACTGCGGTCAGTTTATTGAATGCTGGTGGGAGTGATGAAGGTCCCTTATGTCCTAGATCATCATTGTGGGAGACTGGTCTTTCTGGAGACTGTCTTTGAGGAGACCTGGGCCAGGAATTGCCAGAGGCCCTCAGGTTAAGTATTACCCTGATGCCAGAAAGGATGTCCTAATAGACCTAGGTTGGTTTCTTCAACTCTACATAGGTAACACATGTGCTTGGCTGAATTTCTCTGCCAACCACTCCTTTAGCCACATGATCAGGTTGTTTCCAGGCAGTATATCCCCAGATTGGCTTCTGTGCAGTTAGTCCTGAGAGTTGGTGAGGTTGAGGAATGGTACCACACTCCCCTCATCCAGAGATCTGGCCTCTACATTGTTGCTGATTAACACTGGCCACGGATCAGTTGATTCTCTGTATCCCCATTTGTAAAATGGGACAAAGTGGGAAACTTCATTTTTTTTTTTTTTAAGAGACAGAGTCTCACTCTGCTGCCCTCAGTAGGGTGCCATGGCGTTATAGCTCACAGAAACCTCTTGGGCTTAGGCAATTCTCTTGCCTCAGCCTCCCTAGTAGCTGGGACTATAGGCACCCCCCACTACACCTGGCTATTTTTTTGTTATTGTTGTTGCAGTTTGGCCAGGGTCAGGTTTGAACCCGCCACCCTCAGTATATGGAGCCGGCGCCCTATTCACTGAGCTACAGGAGCCGCTGGGGAAATTTCTTTATCATGAGGCTCTGGTACCAAAGAGAAACTCTCTGTGGACTTCATTGTGGAAATTCCCAAGGAGTTGGCTCTAGACTCATGCTCTGGCAGGGTGTGTGAGAGAGAATCGATTATAACTTTTTTAGCTGCAAGTGACATAAAACTCGTCTAGATGAGCTTAAGCAAAAGAGATATATTTATTTGTTTGTTTGTTTTGTTTGCATAATGGAAAAATTCAGAGGTTTCAGGCACAGCTTGATCCAGGGGCTCAAAAATGTCACTGGACTAGGCCATTCTTTATTTCCACTTTCTTTAGGCTTGGCCCTGTTCTCAGACTCTGTGGTGCCAAGATAGCTGTCAGCACATCTCCAAGCCCAGATAAAAGGAACACATATTTTTCTGGCCACTGAAATATCTGGTATTAGCTCTGATTGGACCTCATGGGTTGGCTTGGGTCTGTGCTATTAAACCAACCACATATAGCTGTGCATGGTGCATAATACACTCTACAACTCCCAATTGGCCAGGTTTGGTTCATAGTTCACATGTGTCACTCATGCCAGGAAATGAACTCCACCTGAACTATGTGAGCTGAAAATGACAAGAGGAGTAATTCCCCAGGTGACAATTGGGCTGCCATTACCGGGAGAAAAAGAATGGATAGTGAGCAGGGAAACTGCCACAGTTATCAACAAGCAACAGTCAAGCATAGGCAGGATTCCTGTGGTCTGGATCTGTTTAAGACATCAGTGCACTGAAGCACAGCCCCAGGAAACAGTGAGTGTGGGAGATACCACCCAACTCCACGAAAATGTTGGGTTGTCTTGAGGCCCCCAGCTATTTCCTATCCCTCTTGGACCTGGTGTTTCATTAATCCCCATGTAATCTGGGCACTCGGATCCACAAGTGGTGGATTCACCACTCCCTGCCTGGAACAGGGTCATCTATCCCATGCCTCCTCACTATGTGAATGTCCTGTGCTTTCCTTGAGGGCACAGACCACAACTTTCTCCTCTCCATATCTACAGAAATAGTTACGGAAGGAATTAGAATAATCTTTGGCAAGTGTGCAGAGCTTGGATTCTTTTCAAACCTCTTTAATATCTGTATCTTATTTGATTATTTGTTCTTTCTCTTGGATACCTACGATCTGAGCTCCTGATGGGAAATTACCCTCACTCTAAGGCAGAGTCCTCTTCCTACCATAGAGGCTGAAAGAACCGTGTGTACACTTTTCCCAGCCTCCTGGGCAAAGGCACATGAGCTAGGCTCTGACGATCACACAGGCTCCCAATTGACCCAGGAACTCAGGCCCCAAAGAAACAGAGACCACAGGGAGTTCTACTTGGTGGTTACCATGGGTGCAGTAGGCTGGCATCCTCAGGCTGGTGGAGATGGTAGCACCTGAGTAGGATGCCTGTAGCCCAGCCCACAGAATCTAGTGCATGGTTGTGGCTGTGATAGTGATGGCAGCAAGGTCCTGAACCAGTTCTGCAGTGTGATCTGGGGCCTTCCTCATGGCTGTGTAGGCTCTGGATCTGCTTCTCTGCTCTGTCCAGAGCATCTCTGAGCTACTAATTGTTTTCTGCTTAAGTCAATTTTGTCAATATGCTTCAGAGTCGTTTTGTGTTACTTGCAGCTAGAAATCTTTGAGGTAAGACAACTGGATAACCTGCTTTGTTCCCAGATGGATAGACTGAGGCTTAGAGACTGGCCCGAGCTGGTGCAATGTGACAGTTTCTGAGTTGAGACCAGAACCCTGGACTAGGTGGGACAGACCTGTAACTGACAGTTGGGAGCCCATACAAGGAAGAACTTTCTCACAAGTAGACTGCCTCGCCAGGTAGGGCACCCCCTCTTATTTGAGGTGTACATGCAGATCTGGGGAGATTTGAGGGGAAGGCCACGCAGGGTGACTCCAGTCCTTGTGGATTACACACGTCATCCTTTGCCCAGCCCAGCTTACTCTTGTTGAACGCAGCACTGTTAAGATGAAAACACAGCTCTTGGTATTGCAACTTCAAGTTCCTACAATCTCTTTAACAGGAGGCCTGAGTCTGGCCCATGACACAACTGCTGCTAGTCCTGCGTCCCAGAACAAAGTCATGGCATTTACGGGCCTCCGTCACTTTAATGAAAAAGCCCCTGCACCAAACAAATACAAGCACAGACATTTGCAACTAATTATGGTATTGCTGATCAGTCAAATTTCATTGCAAATTGCATGTTGAAATTGATAGTGGGCGAGTCATGAATAAACCGGTTGTCTGGAAAAGTGACACGGGCACACAGAACTGGATTAATAATTCAATTTAGACTCAGCCAGACACTCTGAGGAAGAGGAAAAAGCAGATTAGCATTGCCCCCAGATTGCTTGTTTACCGGAGAGTCTCCTGCTGATGTGCCTGGCTTCTAAGGGAAGCCCATCCTGCTCTAGGATCCTCCCACTTTGGGAGACCACAGGGTGTTGAGTACTCCAGGCTTTAATTCTTGGTTTGTGAAATTGCAGCTTTGAGCACTGTGGGGGAGAGAATATGGCCCTTCATTCCCATCTGCTGCTGAGAAGCCCACTCAGGACACTTCTTGGAGGACAGACACAGTACACAGCACTCCTGGCCTCCTGGTTGTTGTTCCTGAGCTAGGGGGGATGTAACCCACCTTGAGAACCCAGATGGGTCCCCCAGGTCAAGTTTGGCTCCAGAAGGTGAGCTCCAAGAAGGACGGTGAGGAGCCAGATTGGTCTTATAAAGTTCTCCATTTGGCTTTTTCCCCCAAAAGGCTCCCAGAGAGTTACTAAGTTTGGAGGAGAAACAATCCCAGCTTGGTGTGGAGGCCACAAGATAGATGGGCAATGTCTTCAGGATTGGGCCTTCAGTGACATCCTCTTGGAACGTGTCATTGTGCCCCTTCACCTGGGGAGGAAGGCACGAAGGAGATACAGAGCAGTCACCTGTAGACCTGTGAGGTGCAGAGATGTAGCTGTGGAGCCAGCCCAAAGCGGATTGTGCACCTACCATCCCACAATGTCCACTGAACCACTATACTTGCCCTGCAGGCCCGTACAGAGGAAAGGTCTTAATTTTTGTCCTCTAGATTAGGGGTTGAAACTCAACCGTCTACAGGAGAAATAGGCCAGCTATGGAGAATTGGCAAGCTGAGGCTGAATACAAGGGGAGGCCACAACTCAGCTTCAGAAGACTGCCTAGATGCAGTAGGCTCCAGCTTTTAGAAAAAGGTTTAGGAGACAGAAAAGAAGCAACTAGAGAGGTGGGAGGCAAACCCGGAGAGAGTGGCGGAGAGCCAGACACCAGGGAGGGAGACTTGAGGAAGGTGAAATGGAGAACTGCCCACTGGATTGAAAACACAGACAATCCTTGGCAAGGGTAGTTTGCTGTAGGGCTTGGGACTAAAGGCTGATGAGGTAGGGGGAGAGAAAGGGAGGGAGGAAAGGACGCAAAAGCAGCAAAAAGAGTCAATTCCTTGTAGGAGTTGACTAGAAGGAGTGTGTCCTGAAAAGGAGTGGAGATATAGGGTGAGAGTTTGAGGGGGATATCAGGTCAAGAGGAGGGATTTCTTTAAAAGAGAAAAATGGCAGCTTTTTTTGTGTGCTGATGGAATAATCCTGGAAAGAGGGAAATGTTGATGATGTGGGTGAGAAGGGGGCTAGGTATTGTCGTGAAGCCCTTGAGCGGGCGGGAGGGGATGGCATCTGGTGCACAAGAAGGGGTGCCCTGAAATAGGAGCACGGCCGGCTGGCCCGTATTAGTGGGATGGAAGTCGGAGTGGATGGGCACAGATGCAGGTGGGTGGGGAGAGTGCTGGGGCCCCTGGAACTTCTCTTCCGAGGGCTTCTATTTTCTTAGCAAAATCGGAAGAGGTTGTCAGCTGAGAGTGAGGTGGAAGAGGAGGTGTGAAGCAGTCTGGAAGAGGGGGAGTGAATAGGCTTGGGGATGTTATAATAGTATGATTTCTGGGCAGCTTTTAGGTCTCACTTAGTGGGGGTTGTGGTCTTTAATTCAAAGTGAAACTGGTCAGCCCAGATATGGGATTTTCTTCAGTCCTGGCCAGCCTGTGCGTAGGTTGAATTTAACCAGGGCAGGTGGCTGTACTGTAACTGGGGGAGAGTGTACGAATAATACTGGATATGAACTCTGAGCTGAGAAGGGGGACTATCTGAGGCGTGGGGGGTAATGAATATGTGCTTGGATCAGTAAGTTCTAGGAAGGGTCACTGGACTGAGGATACTGGAGGGCATAAGCTGGAGAAAAAGGTAGTGTTTATGGGTGACCGGGACGCATGAAATTGAGATGATGAAGGGATTGCACTGGCAGATAACAACTAGTTGAAATTTGGCTATGGGAGTAAAAGGCTGAGGAAGCCAAGATTGTGAAGAGGAGGTCAGGAGCCAAGAGGCTGGTTTGTCTCTATGAACGCTGTCATCAAGCACTTCAGCGGAAGTGGTGTAGGAAGGATTCCGGGGCTGGAAGCTAACATCTTCAAGGAATGAGGGCAGTGACCTGGGACCCTGAACCTGACTACATAAAGGAGGAGTAATGGGTGGTCTTGTGTGATAACGTAGCATTCAAATGTGGATGTTTCTGAAGAGAAGGGCAGACTGCCTCGAAGTGGCACTGAGGAGCAAGATGGGCATCTTCTGCTCCTAGAACCAGGGACTCTGGGACTGCAAGAGGGAAGACAGACATCTTGAGAGGCTGCAGAGGAGAGGCAGTTTTCCATTACACCAAAAGAATGAGGCAGACATTCAGAAATGAGTGGAGAACACACGGCCATACCATGTGTTTCAGAGTCCTGTGAAAGGGTTTTTGGAAATGGGGTAGGGTGGGAGATGAGACTCCTGGGGCTCAGAGTCCTGGGGTGAGGGATGCCTCTTGTGGGGACTGATACAAACAGGGACAAAAGGCCTGATGAGAGTGTCCTGACAGGCCTACGGCTGGGCTGGTGCAGGAGAGAGAGTTTTACTGATGCTGGTGGTGGTGTGAAGACCTGAGGAGGGGCCAGCATGGCAGCTCACGCCTATAATCCTAGCACTCTGGGAGGCCAAGGTGGGTGGATTGCCTGAGCTCAGGAGTTCCAGACCAGCCTGAGCCAGAGCAAGACCCTGCCTCTAAAAATAGCCAAGCATTGTGGCAGACACTTGTAGTCCCAGCTACTTGGGAGGCTGAGGCAAGAGAATCTCTTAAGCCCAGAGTTTGAGGTTGCTGTGTGCTGTGACTCTATGGCACTCTACTGAGGGTGACATAATGAGATTGTCTCAAAAAAAAAAAAAAAAAAAAAGACCTGAGGAAGGGGAGCCTTTCCAGAGCAGGAGGCACTCTGGCTCCTTCTTTACACCCAGGTGTGAATACTGATCAAAGCTCTCTTTACAGAATTGATACTAACCCACAGACTCATCAATGAAAGAATTATCCAGAAACAGACTCATATAAGCATAATAATCTGTGTATAATAAATTTGACCCTCAAATGGTAGGAATAAGGAGCCTGATTTTGGAGGGTGTGAGGTGGAAGAAGGACAGTAGGTTAACTAATTGGGACAAAATAATCCAGATCTTTGGCTCAGGTCTCATACTAAATAAATTTATGTGAACTAAAAAAAGTTGAGTACAAAATGCGGCATTGGTGTAGAGATAGAAATAGTCCCATACATATATGGTTAATTGCTAATGCAATTCAATGGGGAACAGACAATCTTTCCAACAAATAGGTACTGGGACAATGGGATAACCATATGCAACATAATGAACCTTGACTATTATACCATTTACAAACATTAACTCAATGTGGATCATAGACCTATATGAATGAGCTATAACCGTCAAACGCTGCTGAGGGGCATGCAAAAGGGAACAACCACTGCGGAAAACACTTTGATCATTTCTTGAAAAAGATAAATACAGGCTGATCTCTAGTCCCAGCTACTTGGGAGGCTGAGGCAAGAGAATCATTTGAGCCCAAGATTTGAGGTTGCTGTGAGCTGTGATGCTAGAGCACTCTATGGAGGGTGACATAGTGAGACTCTATCTCAAAAAAAAAAAAAAAAAAAAAAAAAGATAAATACAGGCCAGGTGCGTTGGTTCACACCTGTAATCCTACCTGGCACTCTAGGAGGCTGAGGCCAGTGGATTGCCCTGAGCTCAGGAGTTTGAGACCAGCCTGAACAAGAGCGAGACCCCATCTCTAAAAAGAAAAAAAACAGCTAGGCATTGTGGCAGGCACCTGTGGTCTCAGCTACTCTGGAGGCTGAGGCAAGGGGACCACTTGAGCCCAAGAGAGAACTGAAAGTGTATGTCCACACAAAGACTTAAACACGGTGTTCATAGTAGCTTTATTTATGAGAGTCCAAAACTGGAAATAATCCAAATGTCCATCAGCAGCTGAGTGGATAAATAAATTATGGTGTATTTATATAATGGATACTGCCCAACAGTAAAAAGGAATAAACTATTGTTACATGCAACAACATAAATAATGAGTATATACTATATAATTCCGTTTATATACAGTTCTAGAAAAAGCTGCCCAAACTATAGTGATTGAAAGCAGATCAGTAGGCACAAGGAGACACTGAGGGATTATGAGTCTGTTTTATGAACACAGCAGAGTTAAACCTTTCTTTAACTGATAGACATCTGGGCCTTGTGATAGACACAAAGATGTGCTACACAGGTCCCTCTTCAAGGAAGGATTTGCTGTTCAGTTGCAGGGAGTATATATATGATCAGGAGAAACCTCTAGCTTCTTTGGGGTCCACCTGAGCCACCAAGAGCTGCCTTGGTCAAGGTCATGCCCTTCCCAGAGCAACTTATCCAGTGATTAAGAAAAGCAAGAGTATGAAGGAAGGGCCATTTTCATTCAACATTGGACAGTTCAGATGTGCAATAGGTATGCCAGAGTTCTCTGCCAGGTTGGCTTAAGCTTCATCAGGCCTGTGTCACTGTTTAACTTTTGCTCAATCCTGCTTCTTCCCTTCTTTTTCATAGATTTTTTTTTAATTTAATTTATTTATGATAGATTTTTTTTTTTTTTTTTCAAGACAGACTCTCACTCTGTTGCCCAAGCTAGGGTGCGGTGGTATCAGCCTACCTCACTGCAACCTCAAACGCCTGAGCTCAAGTGATCCTGTTGCCTCAGCCTCCCTAGGACCTGGGAATACAGGCACTCACAACGACATCCAGCTGATTTTTCTATTTTTAGTAGAGATGGGGTCTCAAACTCCTGAGCTCAAAGGATCCTCCTGCCTCAGCCTCCCACAGTGCTAGGATTACAGATGTGATCCACTGTGCCTGTATTCTTTCATGGAAGTTGATCCCTAATACATTTCTTGCACATCCAAACTCTATCTCAGCATGTTTCCTAGAACTCTGGTGTTTGACAGGATTGCTACAAACAATGTGTTTCTATGAACGTTCTTGTCTATATTTTCTGATGTACATAAACACTCTTTCCTGTAGGATATTTATTTGCCTAAAGGTGGAATTCCTGGGTCATAGAGTATGCTATTTTCAGCTTAACTGGATGATGCTGAATCAATTTCCCAAAGTGGTCATACAAGTTTCTGTAAATTTATATGAATGAATGTTTTTGCTACAACTGAATATTGCCAGGGTTTCAAATTTTAGTCAATTTGGTAAATGTGTAATGGGAACACATTGTGTTTTTGTTTTGTTTTTTTCTTTTTTGAGACAAAGCCTCAAGCTGTCACTCTGGGTAGAGTACTGTGGCGTCACAGCTCATAGCAACCTCCAACTCCTGGGCTTAGGCAATTCTCTTGCCTCAACCTCCCGAGTAGCTGGGACTATGGGCGTTCACCACAACGTCTGGCTATTTTTTGTTGCAGTTATGCCTGGCCCAGGTCGAACCCACCACCCTCAGTATATGGGGCTGGCGCCCTGCCCACTGAGCCATAGGCACCACCCCTGATCACTTTTTCACGTTATTGACTTTTGAGGTTCTTCTTTTGCAAAGTTCCCATCTTTTGTCCATTTTTCTTTTGGATTGTCTATCTTTACTATTCATCCATATGAATTCTCTATATATATTCTTTTTTTTGAGACAATTTCACTATGTCACCCTTCATAGAGTGCTATGGCATCACAGTTCACAGCAACCTCCAACTTTTGGGCTCAAGAGTTATGGCTGGTGCCATAACCACTGTGCTACAGGTGCCAAGCCTCTTTCTATATATATTCTTGAAACTACAAGTAGTTTCTTTTACTTTGTTGCTTGCTTTTCCATTCTCTTAATGTTATCTTTTGATTAATAGATATTCTTAATTTTTTCCATCTTTCCTTTGTGATATTGCTTTTTCTACCTTGTTTAAGAAAATTTTCCGGAGTGCACCCATAGCTCAGTGAGTAGGGCACCGGCCACATACTGGTGGGTTCAAGCCTGGCCCAGGCCTGCTAAACAACAATAACAACTACAACAACAAAATAGCTGGGCGTTGTGGCGAGCACCTGTAGTCCCAGCTACTTGGGAGGCTGAGGCAAGAGAATCACTTAAGCCCAAGAATTTGAGGTTGCTGTGAGCTGTGACGCTAGGACACTCTACTGAGGGCGACATAGTGAAACTCTGTCTCAAAAAAAACAAAATTTTCCTTACGCAAGATTATTTAAGATATTATTCTATGTTATTACTTTAAAACTTTACTACAGTGGTGTCTGTAGCTCAGTGGGTAGGGTGCCGGCCATGTACATTAGAGCTGTGGGTTTGAACTCGGCCCGGGCCAGCTAAACAACAATGACAACTACAACCAAAAAATAGCTGGGCGTTGTGGCAGGCGCCTGTAGTCCCAGCTACTTGGGAGGCTGAGGCAAGAGAATAGCTTGAGCCCAAGAGTTGAGGTTGCTGTGAGCTGTGACACTGCAAGGGAACAGTTTGAGACTCTGTCTCAAAAAAAAAAAAAGAAAAAAGAATAAAATGTTACTACACTTTTGTCTTTTATATTTACGTCGATATCACATTGGGGTTAATTTTGAAGTATAGTGTGAGGTAGCCTTCAAATTTTATTCTTTTCCCATAGGTGTATCCAAAAGTTTCAACAGAGTTTATTGAGAGTCTACCTTTTTGTCACTCTGTATGGTACTGTCTGTATCATATATCAAATGTCTGTGTGTAGGTCTGTTTCTATAATCTCATCTCTACTCCATTGAACTAATTGTCTATCCACAAATCAATGCTACACTCTCTTAATTACAATAGCTTTATAGTGATTCAGTATAGCAATTTCTTTAACCTCATTATTCCTCTAGAATGACTTGGCTATTCTCAGCCTTTTTCATGTCCATATAAATTTAAAAATCATTTTGTCAAGTTCCATAAAAAAATACAGATGAGTTTTTATTTAAAATTGTATGGAAACTATAGATCACTTTGGGAAGAACTGACAATGTAATACTATTGAGGTTTCCAAATGATGAACGCTATGTATTTCTCCATTTACTAAGACGTTCTTTAATTTCTGTCAATAATACTTTATATTTTTCTGCATTGAAAGCTTATTCAACTTTCATTAGATTTATTCCTAGTAATTTGGTATTTTTAAATGATATCGTAAATTATATCCTTTTAAAATATAATTTTGTCTTTGCTGGTGTTAAATACATTGACTTTTGTATGTTGATTTTTTGAAGCTCAGGAATTATAGATTTTAATTCTAATTATCTATAGATTAAAAAAATTCCTCTGTATCTATAATCATAACAACTATAAATAATAGCAGTTTTGTTTTTTTACAATTGTTATTCCTTTTTTTTCTTCTCTATGCTGGCCAGAAATTCCAGTATAATGTTGAACAAAATTGGTAGTAATGGATACTTTTGTTTTGTTACAATTTTCAAAGGGAAAACTTTCAATGTTTTACCACTAAGTATGATGCTTGCTTTAGTTATTTTTTAAAGACAGTCTTTCTTTATAAGATTAAGGAACTTTGGCTCGGCGCCTGTAGCTCAAGCAGCTAAGGCACCAGCCACATAACGCACCAGCCACATATACCAGAGCTGGCAAGTTCAAATCCAGCCCAGGCCTGGCAAACAGCAATAACTACAACCAAAAAAAAAAAAAAAAAAAAGCCAGGCGTTGTGGCTGGTGCCTGTAACCCCAGCTGCTTGGGAGGCTGAGGCAAGAGAATCGCTTAAGCCCAGGAGTTGGAGGTTGCTGTGAGCTGTGATGCCATGACACTCTACCCAGAGTGACAGCTTGAGGCTCTGTCTCAAAAAAAAAAAAAAGATTGAGGAACTTTTTTTCCCTGTCCAGTTTTTTTTTTTTTTTTTTTAATTATTCATTCTGCTCAGGCATGGTGGCTCATGCCTTTACTGCTAGTACTTTGGGAGCCCAAAGCATGAGGACTGTTTGAGATCAGAAATTGGAGACCAGCCTAATCAAGAACAAGACACCATCTCTATAAAAAATAGAAAAAGTAGCCAGGAGTGATGGTGTTCTCCTGAAGTCCCCATACTCGGGAAGCTGAGGGAAGAGGATGGTTCGAGCCCAGAAGTTTGAGGTTTCAGTGAAATATGATGATACTACTACACTCTAGTCTGGATGACAGAGTGAGACTCTGTCTCAAAACAACAACAACAAAACCCAAATAAACCAAACTTCATTTCTTTTAATTCAATTTATGTTGAATTTTATCAAATGCTTTTACTGCATCCATTGAGATAACCATATAATTTTTCTTCTTTAATATGTTAATATGATAAATTATATTAGCTGGTGTTTTAATGTTAAAGATACCTTGCATTCCTAGGATTAAATATAGCTTGGTAGTAATATGTACTATTTTGGTTTTTTTGTAGTTTTTGGCTGGGGCTGGCTTTGAACCCGCCACCTCTGGCACATGGGGCCGGTGCCCTACCCCTTTGAGCCACAGGTGCCTCCCTGTACTATCCTTTTTTTATGTTGCTAAATTTTGTTTAACAATGCATTATTTAAGGTTTTTATACATAGTATTTATAAAATAAATTTATATATAAAATTTCATAAGTGAAATGGGTGTTTAATTTTCTTATACTGATCTTGTCAGATTTGGGAATCAGGGTCATAGTAGTTTTACAAAATAAGTTGAGGAGGAAAACTTTGGTTCTTTAAAGGTAGAAACTTGTAAACTTCTAGAAGAGTTTGTGTATGAATAGAATTATTTTTTTCCTTGCATGTTCAATATAATGGACAGGTAAAGCTAGCTGAGTTGTAGTTTTTTTTTTTTTTTTTTTTGAGACAGAGTCTCATTATGTCACCCTCAGTAGAGTGCTATGACATCACAGCTCACAGCAATCTCCAACTCTTGGGCTTAAGCGATTCTCTTGCATCAGCTTCCCAAGTAGCTGTGACTACAGGCACCTGCCACAATGCCAAGCTATTTGTTGTTGTTGTTGTTGTTGTTTAGCTGACCTTGGCTAGGCTTGAACCCGCCAGCCTCAGTGCATGTGGCTGGCATCATAACCACTGTGCTACGGGTGTTGAGCCAGTATTTTTTTTTTTTTTTTTTTTAGACGGAGTCTCACTATGTCACCCTGGCTAGAGTGCCGTTGTGTCACAGCTCACAGCAACCTCTAACTCCTGGGCTCAAGCAATTCTCTTGCCTCAGCCTCCCAAGTAGCTGGGACTACAGGCGCCTGCCACCATGCCCAGCTATTTTTTTTGCAGTTGTCATTGTTTAGCTGGCCCGGGTTGGGTTCAAACCCCCAGCCTCAGTGTATGTGGCCGGCGCTGTAACCACTGTACTACAGGCCCCAAACCTGAGTTGTAGTTTATTTGTGGGAAGATTTATCTTTCTCTCCCTCTTTTATAGACAAGGTCATGCTCTGTCTGCTAGGTTGGAGTGCAGTGGCACTATCACTGCACACTGCAGTCTTAGACTCCTGGGCTGATGCGAATCCTCCTGCCTCAGCCTCCCAAGTACCTATAGCTGGTACTATAGTTGTGAGCCAACATCCCTGGCTAATTTTTTTATTTTTTGTAGAGATGGGGTCTTGCTATGTTGCCTAGGATTGTCTTGAACTCTGGCATTCAAACAATCCTCCTGCCTTGGCCTCCAAACATGCTGGGATTACAGGTATGAGCCACCACACCCAGACTGTGAGAAGATTTTTAACTACTGTTTCATCTTTTTTTTTTTGAGACAGAGTCTCACTTTTTTGCCTTTGGTAGAGTGAATGGGATCACAGCTCACAGCAACCTCAAACTCTTGGGCATGAGCAATCCTCTCGCCTTAGCCTTCTAAGTAGCTGGGACTATAGGTGCCTACCACCTTGCCAGGCTATTTTTTTTTTTTTTTTTTTTAAGACAGGGTCTCCAACTCTTAAGCTCAGGCAAACCACCAGCCTCAGCCTCCCTGAGTACTGGAATTATAGGCATGAGCCACCATGCTTGGCCCACCTGCAAATTTTTATATGTAATATTTTCACTATTACAATAACTGCTCCCTTATCTAAGGTTTTGCTTCCTGTGATTTCAGTTACCTGTGGTCAATCATGATCTCAAAATAGGAAATGAAAAATGTTAAGCTTGGCACCTATAGCTCAGTGGCTAGGGCGCTGGCTACCTACATTGGGGCTGGCGGGTTCGAACCCTGCCCGGACTGCCAAACAAGAGAACTACAATGAAAAAAAAAAAAAAAAAAAGCCAGGCATTGTGGTGGGCGCCTATAGTCCCAGCTACTTGGGAGGCTAAGGCAAGAGAATCACTTAAGCCCAAGAGTTGGAGGTTGCTGTGAGCTGTGACGCCATGGCACTCTACCCAGGGTGACAAAGTGAGACTCTGTCTCAAAAAAAAAAAAGGAAGAAAGAAAAATTCCAGAAATTAACAACTCATAACTTTTAAATTGCATAGTATTCTGAGTAATGTGATGAAATCTCACATTGTTCCACCCTGTCCCACATAAGACCTTATTCATCACCTTGTCCAGTTTATCCATTCTGCGTTGCCACTTAATAGCCATTTGGGTTGTCATATCAACTGTTGTGATACCATAGTGCTTCCATTCAGTAACCTTTATTTTACTTCAAAACTGCCCAAGACAATGAAGATTGTGATGTTGGCATATTGTTATAATTGTCCTATTTTATTATTACCTGCTGGTGATCTCATATCGTGCCTAATTTATAAATTAAACTTTATTGTAGGTCGGGATGTATAGGAAAAAACATACTATATATAGGGCTTGGTACTGCTGTTTGAGGCATGTGTTGAAGGCCTTGGAATGTGTCCCTCGTGGATAAGAAGGGACTACTGTATTCAGTTCTTTTTCTTATCAATTGGTAGGCGTTCTTTGCATATCCAGGATATAAGCCATTTATTATTTATTTATTTTGAGCCAGGTGTAGCGGCTCACACCTATAATTCTAGCACTCTGGGAGGCCAAGGCAAGTGGATTGCTTGAGCTCAGGAGTTCCTGACCAGACTCAGAAAGAGTGAGACCCCCTCTCTAAAAAAATATATACATCTTATTCAGGGTCATGGTGGGTGCCTGTAGTCCTAGCTATGCAGGAGGCTGAGGCAAGAAAATCACTTAAGCCCAGGAGTTTGAAGTAGCTGTGAGCTTTGATGCCAGGGCATTCTACCTAGGGCAACAGAATGAGACTCTGTTTATAAAAAAAAAAAAATTATATATTTTGAAAATATTATTTCCTATTATTCTCTATGTAATGATATTTTGATGAACATAAAGTTAATTTTAGAATAGTTCAATTTGTATATTTTCGTGTTTAGTTTAATAAATAATTCTCTAGTCTGAGATGAAGATACTCTTCTGTAGTATCTTCTAAAAGTTGTAAGTTTATGCCTTTTCTAGCAAAGACTTTTTTGTATTATAATAATTCATAATGTTGCTGACACTGTGGGAAAATTGGCAGTGTGGTTGAAGAATCTTATAAATATCACCCCTCTTTCTTTAACCCAGTTACTTCCAGGAATCAATCCTAAGGAAATGATTTTTGGTAAATAATAATTCTCTTCTAAGAAGAAATCATAATGATTTCCACTGAAGCACAATATATAATAATAAAATAACTTAAATGAGTTAGATATACTATAAAATAAGGCATGTCTCTAATGAAATACTTTGCAGCTATTGAGAAACCATTATGGGATCCTGAGATTTATACATAAACCTTAACTGTTATTTCACTTCATCACAAATATGTACATATTGTAATTAAAAATTTTAATAAGATATCTTAAAATCACACTTCTAAGGAGCTTTAAATCACACCTAGTAATGCTCACAAATGTGATTTTTTATTGAGTCGAAATGCACAGAACAAAAATAATTTGTTACTATTTTGTTGAGGATTTTTATATTGATATTCATAAGATATATTGGTTTGTAGTTGTCTAGACAACAAAAGACTGAGATGATCTTTTGAGTGAAAAGTTATTCAGGATAAATTTCAAAATCTTTGTTTTTTCCTACACTTGTAATTGGCTCCTAACTCGGGAGAACCAACTCACAATCTAGACTAAGCCAAACATGTGCTCCCACGGTTCGCCCTTCCCCTCCAGCGGTAGGTCCTCAAGTTGCAAGTCAGGCAGACTCAGGGCTGGCGGGCATGAGGGGCCTATAAAAGAGGGTCAAACTTCTCTGAAAAGCATAAGAGATGAGAAATGCCAAGACAAATGACAGCCACCCAGAAAGAAAGACATAATGCCTGTCCAGTGAGCTTCCGGTTCCTTTGGGATGACTTCCTGCATTTGGATTCTGGAAGAGACTCCTTTATGCCCAAGTCAACTTGCACAGGTGTCTGTTCCGATATCGCCTACCTTAGAGAATAACTGACATACAAGATGTATTATGACCAAGGAGCTGAGATATGCATCTCAACCCTCCCCAGTTTAGGGGCACTTTCCCACAGCCCAGGGCTGTGCTGGCACCATGAGGTCCTGTATCAGCTCTAGGGGCAGGGGATAGGGTGGTCTATGACATAGCAGAAAAGAACAAATAACTGACTCGCTCTACACCCTTGGACAATCACCTCACCTCCGGTGAACAAGTTTCCCTATCCCAAAGCAGCGGTTCTCAACCTGTGGGTCGCGACCCCTTTTTTCCACTTGTAACAATGCAGCAATTAGGAAGGTTGAGAACCACTGTCCTAAAGGGTGGGATAATGCTCCTCTGGCTTGCCTCCCAGGGTCCCTGGGGCCACCAGTAATAGTCACAGAGATGACAGTCTACTGCCAGGGCCAGTCACAAGGTAGAAACTGAGCCCACAGCGCTGGCAAGGCAGGAGACCTTGGCCCTCTGTGCAAAGTGCTTTGGGAGAAGAGGTTTTGTGCAAATGGCCAGTCATGATTAATTGATAGGGAGGCTTTCAGGCAAAGGATCCGATTTCACAGGTAAATATATAGACATAGTTTGGCTCTCCTGAGAAGAAAATGTTCATTCAGTATAAGGCAAATATATTTAAGCCAAGATTTTCCATCCCTTCGATGAACACCTCCTCACCATCTTCATTCATTGAGCAAGCATTCATTGAGCACCTACTGTATGATAAGCACAGTACAGACACCAGGGTGCTGAGATATGCAGTATATAGACAGATGGCTTCTGCTCTTATGGAGCCAGGAAGCAGACAAGCAAGAAGAGCTTTACCAAGGAGTGTGATTAGCACAGAGAAAAACAAAGGATCTTCTAGGAGCACCAAGGAGGGGCACCCACCCATTACCTCACTGTGACATCCGGGCCATAGGGCATAAGCAGAGGGAATTCTGGTGTTTCTGGAGTGTCAGGGGAGGTGAGGGGCCTGCTAAAGGAGGCAGTAGAGCCAGTCACATTGAATCCTGGGGCCACAGAGGGAACTCCATGCTTCACTTACAGATTATGGGGTTTAAGAAAGTGAGTGCTTTTGTCAGCTCTGTCGTTTGGTGAAATCGCTCTGGCAGCCTGTGGAGAAAGGTTGGAGGGATGATGGATTTTAGGCATAAAGGTCCCGTAGAGGCAGCTATAGGCATCCAGCAAGTG
>CAUYPK010039926.1:0-35146 GCA_963574355.1 Loris lydekkerianus | reverse complement strand
GGTGTGGGTCTAGTTTCAATCTTCTACAGGTTGCCAACCAGTTTACCCAGCACCATTTGTTGAATAGGGAATCCTTTCCCCATTGAATGTTTTTAATTGGCTTGTCAAAGATCAAATAACGGTAAGTAGCTGGATCCATCTCTTGGTTCTCTATTCTGTTCCAGACATCTATTTCTCTGCTTTTGTGCCAGTACCATGCTGGACAACACTATTTATTAATGGATAATTATAACTTTAGAAGAAAAACAAATGATTATTAGATTAGTGTTAGGGATGACATCATTAATGGATAATAATAGCTAGTACCTATATTTATGTAGAAATAAGTAACCTTTGGGGTGGCACCTGTGGCTCAGTGAGTAGGGCGCCGGCCCCATATACCGAGGGTGGTGGGTTCAAACCCAGCCCCGGCCGAACTGCAACAACAACAACAACAACAACAACAAAATAGCCGGGCGTTGTGGCGGGCGCCTGTAGTCCCAGCTGCTCAGGAGGCTGAGGCAGGAGAATCGCAGAAGCCCAAGAGCTGAAGGTTGCTGTGAGTCCTGTGACGTCACGGCACTCCACCAGGGGCGGTAAAGTGAGACTCTGTCTCTACAAAAAAAAAAAAAGAAAGAAGTAACCTTTGTATAGTGATTTATAACTTGTACTTTGCTTTAGGTGTCATCTTTAAAACACAGTTGTATGAAATACTGTCCTCACTTCATACATGAAGAAATGGACAATTAGAGAAGTTTGTTACCTGGGAGATATATATGTGTATATATATACACATACACACACACACACACACATAGTAGTGTGTATATACATATATATATATATATATATATATATATACTAGTATAGTATATACTAGTAGTACTAGTATACTACTATACTATACTATACTACTAGTATACTACTATACTATACTAGTATATATATATATATATATAGTCTCATTTTTGTTGACCTCAGTAGTGTGCTATGGCATCACAGCTCACAGCAACCTCCCGCTTTTGGACTTAGGCGATTCTCTTACCTCAGCCTCCCAAGTAGCTGGGACCACAGGTGCCACAACACCCGGCTATTTTTTTTGCAGTTTGGCCGGGGCCGGGTTTGAACCCTCCACCCTTGGTATATGGGCCAGTGCCCTAGTCACTGAACTGCAGGTGCCACCCTAAAAAAAATTTGTTTTAGAGTCAGAGTCCACTGTATTGTCTAGGCTGATCTCAAAGTCTTGGCCTCAAGTAATCCTCCTGTCTGAGCCTCCCAAGTAGCTGGGATTACACCCAGCTCCTATATCATTTTTAAATAGACTTAGTTGGGTTAACTACATTCTGTTTACTTTGTTCAAAAGTTTTTCAATAGTAATATTTGAAATAAAATATGTTTTAGGCTAACATTGTTCCAGCCAGAAAATTATAGCAGGAAAGCCTTTCCTTAACATTCACACTCTTTTAAAGTGTTTCAAAAGGTTGAAATGAAATCATGCTTATAAAAAATTTTAAGAATCTACAGAGATAAAATACTATGAAATAATACAAACAAGTGAAAAGAAAATGATAAATTGGAAAAGATTTTAACACATTATTTGAAGAGTCTTTACAAATCCACAAGAGAAAGACCATGAGCCTAATAGGAAGTTGGGACAAAAGGCCTGAACAAGTATTTCTCAGAAGAAATACTTTCTCAGAAGAAATACTAGTAGCTTTTAAACATGACCAGATATTCAATCTTATTTATAATTTTGAAAAATATATGTTAAAAAAAGGAAAATACATGTTTAGACAACAGGGAGGAAAACAATTTTTACTTCTTAGACTTGCAAAGATAAAAAGATTTTTACAAGTATAAAGATCATGGCTTGGTGCCTGTAGCTCAGTGGTTAGGGCGCTGTTCACATTCCCTGGGGCTGGTGGGTTTGAACCTGGTGTTGATCTGCTAAACAATGTGACAACTGTAACAAAAAATAGCCGGGCGTTGTGGCAGGCACCTGTAGTCCCAGCTGCTTGGGAGGCTGAGGCAAAAGAATCACTTAAGCCCAAGAGTTTGAGGTTGCTGTGAACTGTGATGTCACTGCACTCTACCGAGGGCAGCATAATGAGGCTGTGGCTCAAAAAAAAAAAAAAAAAAAAAAAATGTACAAAGATTATGAAAAATAAGAAGAGAATAAGAAACCAAAATGATGACTAACTCCAATGTGGTGGCTCCTGGCAGAAAAAGACATTAGTAGAGAAACTGGTGAAGTCTAAGTAAAATCTAGAGTTTGTTAATAATAATGTGCCAGTGTTAAGTTTTTAGTTTTGAATGTACCATGGTTATGGGATAAGATATTAACGTTAGGGTGGTGCCTGTGGCTCAGTGAGTAGGACACTGGCCCTATTATATACCGAGGGTGGTGGGTTCAAACCTGGCCCTGGCCAAACTGCAACAACAAAAAAATAAAGACTCTGTCTCTACAAAAAAAAAAAAAAAAAAAAGTGGGGGGTATGTAGCTCAGTGGGTAGGGCGCTGGCCACATACACTGAGGGTGGCAGATTTGAACCCGGCCAGGGCCAGCTAAAATAATGACAGCTGCAACAAAAAAATTAGCTGGGCATTGTGGCGGGCATCTGTAGTTCCAGGTACTTGGGAGGCTGAGGCAAGAGAATTGCTTAAGCCCAGTAGTTGGAGGTTGCTGTGAGTTGTGATGCCAAGACACTCTATCCAGGGTGAAAGAGTGAGACTGTTTCAAAAAAAAAAAAAAAAGGTTGGGGGGGAATGTGTAGCAACCCACACACAAACATTGCTATATGTGCATCTACACTGTATACATATAGCTGCCTGTATAGGGAGAATCTTGGCCTGGGGTTAGGAAAATAACTTGCTTTTTCATTGTTGAGCTTTCATACATTATGTGGGGTTCTTTTGTCTTTATACGCATATTACTTTATTAAGAGAAATGATTATTCTATACATTAAGGGAAATAAGGCCAGGAGGTGGAATATTATTTATCTAGAAATGGATAGAGGTATCTTTTCTCTCTGCCTGGCAAAACCCATCCTTTCTAACCTGTGTCTGTTAGAATCTTGAAAGTGAGGCTTGCTTGCTGGCTTTACCTAAAGGTTGATAAATGTGAAAGTGCAAGGAGAGGCTGGAAGAAATGTGTATCTCTTTACCTAGTGAATTTCTAGGCAGACTTGGCAGTTAACACTTTGTGTCCCAAGCAGCATTTCTTTTATTGTGTAGTGGAGCAAGCCAAGGAGATACAGGGCAGTTGTGGGGGACTGAAAGAGAATTTTCCAGTTTTTGCCCATGATTTCAAAATTCTGTTCAAAGGTATACTCTTTAAGGGAGCTTTGAGTTCCTCTCCCTATCTTCTACCAACCCACCCTGAACTATGCCATTGCTACTGCTGGTATACACCCTTATCTCACACTGCTATTACCTTCCTCATCCAGAAAGTACTGGGTGATAGTATTGACATTCCCCTGCCAATATTATATTTAAGCGAACAATTTAAAATATAGAAAAGTTGAAAAAATATATAGTCACCACCTACATTCTACAGTTTGGCCATATTTCCTTATCATGCATTTCAAAATAAATTAACAGATATCAGTACACTTTACCCCTAAACACTTGAGTATGCATGTACTAGAGTGTATTTACTTTTTTTTTTTTTTTTTTTAAAGAAAAATGTATAGGGCTAGGCATGGTAGCCCACTTCTGTAATCCCTGCACTTTGAGAGGCCTAGGAAGGATGATTGCTTGAGGCCAGGAGTATGAAACCAGTCTGGGATAACATAGTGAGACTCCATCTCTACAGATGTGTACCATTAGTAGTTCTAGCTACTTGGGAAGCTAAGGTGGGAAGATTCCTTGAGCCCAGGAGTTGGATGGTTGCAGTGAGCTATGATCTAGCCTGGGTGACAGAGTGAGACACTGTTTAAAGGAAAAAAAAGAAAAATGTATATATAGTGAATTTATAATTGAGTGAAATGCTCAAACCTTAATCATTTGATGCATTTTTGACAAAGGCATACACACTCATATAACCCAAACCCCTTCAAGATTTAGATATAGAATATTACCCCAGAATGTTTCATAAGTTTCTTCCCAGTCAATCTTTGACCCTATTTTAATGGTAATCACTGTTCTGATTTTTTTCACCACTGATTAGTTATCTTTCTTAATTTCATTTCTTTCTTAATTCATCAGACAATGTGAATTCTTTTATGTGAATTCATTAATGTGCATATCAGTACTTCTTTCCTTTTTTGCTGAGTAGTATTCCATTGCATGAACCTACTACAGTGTGTTTATCTGCTTTCCAGTTGATGGATACCTGGGCTTTTTTTTTTTTTTGAGACAGAGCCTCAGACGTAACCCTAGGTAGAGTACTGTGACATCACAGCTCACAGCAACCTCAAACTCCTGGGCTTAAGTGATTCTCCTGCCTCCACCTCCCAAGTGCCTGGACTACAGGGGCCCACCACAATGCCCAGCTATTTTTTGGTTGCAGCCGTCACTGTTGTTTGGCAGGCCTGGGCTGGATTCGAACCCGCCAGCTCAGCTGTATGTGGCTGGGGCCTTAGCTGTTTTAGCCACAGGTACTGAGCCGATACCTGGGCTTTTTACAACTTGTAGCAATTATGACTGAAGTTCCTATGAACATTCTTGCATAAGTCTTTTTGTGGATATATGCTTTTTATTTCTCTTCTGTAATTGCTAGGTTATAGAGGAGGTGTATATTTAGATTTATAATAAACTGCTAGAAGCCTTCTCCTAAAATGGCTGCACTACTTTATTTTCTCTTACTAACAATGTAGGAGAGTTCCTTACTAGTCTTCAAAAAATATATAAACACATACAGAGATTTCTGTATCTGGATATAAGCCCTATATCAGACGTACATTTTGTGAATATTTTCTTCCAGACTCTGGCTTGTATATTCATTTTAATGAGCAGAAGTTATTAAGTTATTCTTTTTTTTTTGGAGACAGTTTCACTTTGTTGCCTTTGATAGAGTGCTTTGGGATCACAGCTCATAGCAACCTCAAGCTCTTGGCTTAAGTGATTCTCTTGCTTCAGCCTCTCAAGTAGCTAGGACTATAGGCGCCTGCCACAATGCCTGGCTATTTTTTTTAGAGACAAGGTCTTTGCTCTCCAGGCTAGTCTAAAACTTGTGAGCTCAGGTAATCCACCTGCCTCGGCCTCCCAGAGTGCTAGGATTACAGGAGTGAGCCACCTTGCCCGTCCTGATGGGCAGAAGTTTTTGATTTGATAAAGTCTAATTTATTGGATTTTTTTTCTTTTATGTTACTACTTTCTGTGTCCTAAGAAACCTTTGTCTGTCCCATTAGATATTTTTATATATTTTCTTCTAAAAGCTTTATAGTTTTAGATTTTATGTTTAGATTTTATGATCTGTTTCAAATTACTTTTCCTGTATGGTATGAGGTATAGGGGTCAGGGCTCATTTATTCCTATATTGATATCCAGTGGTTCCAGCACTATTTGTTGCTGTGTATCTGTTGATTTGGCATCACTATAGATACTTGTAATAGCTTAAAGGACAGGCTTTTCTCCTTGTCTTTCTTGTTATTCAAGTATGGAGAAAGGAGAGTTACTCCTTCTGGTCCCCTTATCCCTTTGGTTATATTTGGTTATATTCTGGATGCGTCTGAATCCTGACTTCAAGAATTTCTCAGTTTTGTCAATTAATTATAGTGACTGGATTATCTGTTCCGTCTGGACATAGGATGACCGGTGTGCCTGTGAAGGATCGGGTGAAAGTATCTCAGAATTGGAGGCTGGGGCGTTGCAGAGAGGGTATTCTGCTGAAGTGGAAATGCAGGCAAGTACTCTTTTGACTCTTTTAAAGCTACCTGGGAAGGAAAAGCTTAATAGAAAGTGAAAAATCTGGTCCTAGCTAAATGTAACTGGGGCTATCTTTGGTGGGGTGTCACTGGTGATCTTTTAAATACCACACAGGGGCATCAGGGCCAATGTTTTTCACATTAAAAAAATAAATAAAAGAAATGTACTTGGTTTTAACAAATTTCATTACTTTTATGATTATAGGAAAATAAATGTTTATTGTAGACATTTGAAAAAAATAGAAAATTCTATGGAAGAAAATAAAACTTACCTGTAATTTTACCACTCAGAGGTAACCTCTGTTAACTTACCTTTTCAAAGGAAATAAATGAAATACATGTTTCAACTTATGGTAGTTTATAATTATTTTTCTTTATTATTTTATTTTATATTTTTGAGATGGGGTCTTGCTCGGTCCCCTGGGCTAGAGTGCAGTGGTGTCATCATAGCTTATTGCAACTTCCAACTTCTGGGCTTCAGTGATCCTTCCTCAGCTGGGACTATGGGTACGTGCCACTAACACCTGGCCAATTTTTCTATTTTTTGTAGAGATGGGGTCTTGCTCTTGCTCACACTAATATCGAGCTCTTGGCTTCAAGCAATCCTCCCATCTCAGCCTCCCAAAATGCTAGGTGTACAGGTTTCACTGCACCCAGCCTACAATTATTTTTCTTTAACCCTCTCCCCTATTTTATTAAAAGGCAAAGTAGAATCTAAAGGTTTGGATATATATGTTGTAGGAGATAGAGTGTAGAAAAAGTGCCAGGAAATACAGAGGATGTCTATGGCACTGTTATGTTTCAATGATGCTAAGTTATAGTTATTATTTGACTTCCTACCAGAAAGTGCTCCTTATTGATTGGTTGCAGTGGATAGGGAACATCATGGTTCTGCATTCCAGGGTTAACTATATCTGTGCTGGTAGAGGCAGTCTTTTTTATCTGATAAACTTTCTCTCTGGCTTGGTGCCTGTAGCTCAGTGAGTTGGGTGCCAGCCACATACACCAAGGCTGGTGGGTTCGAGCCTAGCCCGCTACCAAACAACAACAACTGTAACCAAAAAATAGCTGGACGTTGTGTCGTGCGTCTGTAGTCTCAGCTACTTGGGAGGCTGAGGCAAGAAAATCCCTTAAGCCCAAGGATTTGAGGTTGCTATGAGCTGTGATGCCTCAGCACTCTACCAAGGGCAACACAGTGAAACTCAAGTCTCAAAAAAAACAAAACAAAACAAAACAAAAACAACCATAACTTTCTTTCTTGCTAGTGTCCAGTTTCTACTGGTCTCACTGACATCATTTGCTGTGAATTATGCGACAGTGATAGTGATGGTGGTTATGGTAAAGAAAGTACAGGAGAGAAAGACTGACTTTTATTCTGAAGGACTTTACCCTCTGCTTCTCACTCTTGCCTTTTAATACCAGAGTAGAGTTTCTCTGTCAATGTTTTGTCCTTGGCATTGTCTTTTCAGGATAGTTTCAAGCAGTTTGGCAAATAAACACCCAGGACCATTATGAGGCTGCTCTGGGATTTTCTACTGTTCACCTGACATGAACCTGGTTTCTTGTATAAGGCAAATTACTGTTTACCAAATGGCTCTAAACACAAGAATTATAATGCTCTTAGTTTGCTGCCTGCTTGAGTGTGCAAGGAGACGTTGGAGAGGAATGTGCATAATGACTGAGAATGCAGGGATCTGTACACACTCTACACATGTTCCGTATAATGTATGCATACACTTGTAAAAGCCTCATGAGCAGAAACTCAGTTACTACAAAGTCTAAGCTGCATTTAATGGCCCGTCAAGTCAATTTGCAGAACTTTTCCACATTCCCATGACACTTGTATTAAGGAGACTGGGGAGGAAACACAGCCTGGTTTGCTCAGTCTTAGCAGTAGAAGATAGTGTCTCTGTATGTGGGGATGAATCAGCTTTCCCTATGCTTTTCTTGAGACCTGGTAGCTCCAGAACCCCTATGTAGAGTAGGACAGGTAGACTACCCATTTCTACCATGGAAAAGGGGATTAGCCCTCGTCAGAGAGCCCAGTGTCTGGCAGAGTCTTCTTACTTCTTAAGCCTCACTCTCTGCCATGGGACTGGCCTGTGGCTTCTAACCTTTCTTCCTCCTGCCAGATTATAGAGGAATCCTTAACTATTTGTGGATTTCTCTTATCAGTTGCCTGTGAGAGCTTATTTTCTTCACTGAACTGTAGCAGACTGCTCTGGAGCTGTGTTTTTCCATTGTCACATTTACCCTCTAATACAGAAATGTAGATAATCCCTGTGCGGATCTAGGTATCTAATCAGTACATTAGCATCCTTTCCTAAATGGCTTTATTCCTTTCATTTATAATGGCCCCTTTGCTCTAGTAGGACAAGGGAATGGGGCTTCTCAGGGCTCACTCTTCTCTTTTTCCATCACACCCCAAACTGATCTATTGGGAAAGAGATATGATGGGAGTCTTGGAACCTTGAAACTTACCAGTTATACTCTAAATCAATGAAGACGCAGAATGAAAGAAAGTTACTTTACCTGGCTGGAAGATTTCTTTTTTATCCTCTCTACCCTTCAACCATTGTATTTTATAAGCTCTGTCTACCCACAATAAGTTCAGATAGCCAGGAATTGAAATATTAAGCATTCTCTAATTAAAAGTAATATTTGGTTGATTTTTTAATTCTGACTGTATTTTAGAAAGTCCAAAGAAGATTAGATCACCTCAAAGCTCAATCACTCTAGTTTTCTGGGGGGAGCTGAAAGGTATGTAATTTTGAAGGAGGGGATTAAAGTATAGACTGTTAGCTTTGCAGGTTACCTGTGCTAAGTTGGGGCTTGATCAGCCTTTTAAGGTGAAAGTTGGGTTTTTATGATTCTTATAATTCTTTTATGATTCTGCGTCTTAATGATTCTTAAATTTTCTTTTCTATTTCTGCAGTCAGATGCCATGGATGGTGCTAGAGGATGATTCTCTGTACATATCCCAGGCTAATTTCATCCTGGCCTACCAGTTTCGCCCAGATGGTGCCAGCTTGAACCGTCGGCCTCTAGGAGTCTTCGCTGGGCATGATGAGGATGTCTGCCACTTCGTGCTGGCCAACTCACATATTATCAGTGCAGGAGGGTAAATTCTTCAGGTTTCTCCTCCAACTTCTTCTTTCTTGTTCTTCAGGGACCTCTGCCTACCTTTGACTTTTTTGTCTTAACTCCAAAGGGATGAGGAGGGAGCCCAGAAGAAGGGATAGTGGTTTTTTTTTTCCATTTAAAGCAGAGAGATTTTACCAAAAGCAATTAATAGGGTTAGTTGAAGAAGGAAAACAGGAGAAGCTTTTAATGAAAAGTGCAGCTGGCTCGGTGCCTATACCTCAAGTGGCTTAGGCGCCAGCCACACACACTAGAGCTGTCAGGTTCTAATTCAGCCCAGGCCTGCCAAACAACAATGACAACTACAACCAAAAAAAAAAAAAAAAAAAATAGCTAGGCATTGTGGCGGGCACCTGTGGTTCCAGTTACTTGGGAGGCTGAGGCAAGAGAATCGCTTAAGCCCAAGAGTTGGAGGTTGCTCTGAGCTGTGACGCCACGGCACTCTACCCAGGGCGACAGCTTGAGACTCTGTCTTAAAAAAAAAAAAAAGAAAGAAAGAAAGAAAAGTGAAGCTGGTTTTGATACTCTCTAGGGGGAAATTTATTTTGTCTCTCAGCTCTGTTCAGCCCCAAGTATGCTAAAAAAGTGAAGGCATCTAGAAGCTCATCATGTTATTAGGGGTGAATGACCTAATACTTAGCAAATTTGGATATCATTGGAGACTTGAGTTGTTTCTGTAGACTTGTTCTTATCCTATAGAGTGAATAATTGGCTCTTGGGGGTGGGCTCCTTATTTCTCTTCTAGAGATGGGAAGATTGGCATTCATAAGATTCACAGCACCTTCACTGTCAAGTACTCAGCCCACGAACAGGAGGTGAACTGTGTGGATTGTAAAGAGGGCATCATTGTGAGTGGCTCCAGGGACAAGACAGCCAAGGTGAGGTGGTCTCCCCCTTATATATTATTATTACCTCCTGTCTATAGGGTGTGGAGAGGGTGGGTAACACCTTAAGTCCCAGGATTGGCTGAACACATTGGCTGGAGAATGGAGTGAAAATGACAAGAAAGGACTCACTTATGTGATTCTGGCATGCAGCATGCTATGCCACGCTGTGTCACTGCCAGCTGGACTGAGCAAGGAGTGGACAGTGGCTAGGAAGCTTGCCATTCACTTGAAATGTGCTGTGAAATAAAAAACAGAGGGCCTGGCCAGCTTTTCATCCATGATATAAGTTTCCTCAAGTTTGTGGGTTGAGTTCTAACCCTAATATTTTATTTTAAAATCTCCCTCCTTCTGCTTCCTCTCTGTTTAGGGAGGTTAATTTTTCACCACCTTGTTTGTAAGCAATCAGGCTTATAATTGAAATGTGTTTTTATTGCTTCTCTGGAGAGTGATATGGTCAGTAAGCAGTAGAGATGATGAGGAGGGTGTTGTTTGTTGCATCATTGCCAAATTGCCTAGTCCACAGACATATGCCAAGGCATAAAAGAATGAGGCTGATAAATAGTTTGACCCTTGATTCATGGACTCACCTCTCATCCATGTCTGGGTCAAATGGCTTCTACCTATGAGACAGAGAAGAAATTCATTTTCCATGCCAGTGTCCAGCAGCCCTAGCCAGGGCCTAGACAGGCTTGGTGGTCTTTTGGGGCTGTTGTAGGAACTTTGCTGACAATTCAGTTGATAGTACAGAAGGCCCAGTAGTGGTGTCTTGTTTGTGTATTTCCCAGCATCTGCAGGCTCTGTAGTTCTAACAGGAGCAAAATGCTTGTTGGTGTCAGCAAATGGGCGTCTTAGATATATCCATAGGGAAAGGACTCAGGAGGAGAAATTATTAACACAATCTTTACTTAGTAACTTTTCTGATTCCATATACCCTCTCGTGATTTCTCCTTCATGTAGAAATGTTGCTAACTTATGTGAAAAGAAAGGCTGAATATATTTCCTTCTACTTATGTAAGTTTCTCCTCCCTTTGGTGTTTTCTGCCTTATACTTTACATGTTGTCATGAGAGAATGCACACTAGCACAGGAAGCCTGAGAAAAATCCTGCAAATCTTTTGAACCAACATGGAAACTGAATTTCCTATAACTTGCTTTCTATTCCCTTATCCCATATATACTTCAGGTTTCTGCTTAGTCACTGTCTTTGTATCATTCTAAGTTAAGATTTTGGCCTTAACTTGCTATACTGCTCAGAAGTCAATTTGCATAGAAATCTTTTGTGGCATGTGTGGCCTAGATATTCCCATCTCATTCTGACATCTTCCTTTCATGGCTTAATGCTTCTCCTATTTTCTTCATCTTAATGACATGTCTTTTCTATCCTATTCTCTGCTGATAAAACTAAGCTTTGCAACTACAGGTAGCAATCTGAGGGTATGGACTGCTTATAGTTGAAAAATAATAGTAATTTTATTTGAGATATTGTGTTAGTTTTATGCTTTATGAACTGATTCAGCTCTATTTAGTGACTTAGATTTTCTAAAGATTTAAAATAGATACTTCCTTATTCCAACATTGTTGCCACAGTTCACCATCTTCCTTTGGAGGATTTCTTTTAGGTCTATGACAGAATTCTCTTCTCTGGTTCTTCTTTAACTCCTGAAAGCTAGCCTGCTATTGCTGGACTTCCCAATGGTCTCTCTGCCACTTATCTTTTCTGGCTGTCTAGGTGCTGCCTGGGTTTCCTGCCTTTCTGTTGTTGTCTTTGCATCAAGCCACCTTCATTATCCAAGCCCATTTCCACATCACTGTACTCATAGTTTGTCTTTTGTAACTGAGACATCATTTCTTTTCAATAGCATCTGCAATTCTACAGCTGCTTCCACAGGCTTCAGAACGTCTGAGCCTACATAAGAACCTACAGTGAGGTTGGTGCCTGTAGCTCAGCGGTTAGGGTGCCAGCCACATACACTGGGCCTGTAGCTCAGAGGTTAGGGTGCCAGCCACATACACTGGAGCTGGTAGGTTCGAATCCAGCCCGGGCCTGCCAAACAGCAATGACAACTACAACCAAAAAATAGCTGGGCATTGTGGTGGGTGCCTGTAGTCCCAGCTACTTGGGAGGCTGAGGCAAGATAATTGCTTAAGCCCAAGAGTTTGAGGTTACTGTGAGCTGTAACACCACGGACACTCTGCTGAGGGCAACGTAGTGAGACTCTGTTTCAAACAAACAAAAAAACAAACAAAAAAGAACTTACAGTGATATTTGCTAGTAATTAACTATAGCCTGTTTTTTTTGGGAGTTCCCCAAATATGTACTGTATTTTAGGACAGAGATTTGTTTTATTGATGAAAGGAAACAAGATATTCTCTTTGCAAGGCTTCTAAGCTAGAGACTGCCCAGAGAGCCCTTTTCCTTCCCATACTTGCAACTCTAGTTTCAGGTTTACTATTACTTAGCTTGTACTGCTTCTCTGGGTTTTAGTGGGGCCAGCCCCATCTCCTGAGATGTGAACAGATGGTAGCTTATATTCTTTTTTTTTCTTTTAAGAGACAGTCTCACTTTGTCGTCCTCAGTAGAGTGCCATGGTTTTACAGCTCACAGAAACCTCCAGCTCTTGGGCTTAGGCAATTCTCTTGCCTCAGCCTCCCGAGTAGCTGGGACTATAGGCATCTGCCACAATGCCCAGCTATTTTTTTGTTATTGTTGTTGCAGTTCGGCGGAGGCTGGGTTTGAACCCGCCACACTCAGTATAAGGGGCCGGTGCCCTACTCACTGAGCCACAGGCACCACCCCCGGTAGCTTATATTCTTGGTGGACCTGGGTTTGTGCTGACCATTCTTTCATTTCTTCCCTTATTTTTCTATTCTTCCTTATAAGTGCCTACTGTATGTGAAGTTTGGTGTATGAGGTACCTGGGCTTTTCAAAGGTGAGAAAGATACAGCCTCTATCCTTAAAGGGAGATGAGACATGTGTACACTTGGCTATGAGGCTGATTGAAAATGGCTAGGATGTGAAGTATAAGGCTCTAGGGAAAAGGCTAGAAAGTTCAGAGGGTAGAGAGATCACATCTGTCTTAGAAGGGAAGACTTTATGAAGGAGGAAGACACATTTAAGCTGCTTATTTTTTCTTCAGTCATTTTTCAAAACACGGTTTTGCTTGTTTGTTTTGTCACTATATGGAATATATCTGGCTACTGTGTAAAGCACTTTATATTTCTTCATTTTCTCCTTTAAGGTAAATTTTCCCCACATAATTATAATATATAAGTTTATAATAAACTTACAATATATTTTGGATATTTAGTATAGCCTACTATATCTATTTTATAAGATTTTCCATTATTATTACAAATTAGTCATGTCATCTTTAATGGTTTCATAGTGGACTTACCATAGTTTACTTACTATTTTTCCTATTGGTGCATATTTGTATCCAGTTTTTTCCTGTAGTAGTAAGAGCCACTGTTGTTGATTACCTAATATCTGCTAAATACTGGGATGCTGTGCTTCATGCTTGCTTTTACTTTTCTACACTAAAACATGAAAGATAGGCATTATTTACCATTTCACACATGGAAAGACTGAGGCTAAGAAGTTATAAAACATCCCTAAGATCAAAAATAATAAGTAACAGAATTGTCAACATGCTTCTGAGCCACTCCTGGAGGCCAGGAACCTTGTTCTAGGAGTTGGAGAATCTAGGAATCCACCAACCCTTTCCGTGGAGGACGCTTGTGAATTCAGGTCTAGGCTGTTCCCACAGATTTTGTATTCAGAGTCCTTAGTTTCTCTTTGCCTCCCAAGCAAGAACCTGCCTCCCAGAGAGCCTATAACAGGGAAAAAGCAAAGTTCTCATATGGAGCAGTGTAAAAGAGGATGTTAAAAGTGCATCTGGTGGCTCAGCGCCTGTGGCTCAAGCAGCTAAGGCGCCAGCCACATACACCTGAGCTGGCGGGTTCGAATCCAGCCCAGGCCCACCAAGCAACAATGATGGCTGTAACCAAAAAATAGTCGGGTGTTGCTGCAGGCGTCTGTAATCCCAGCTACTTGGGAGGCGGAGACAGGAGAATCACTGGAGTCCAGGAGTTGGAGGTTGCTGTGAGCTGTGATGCCACAGCACTCTACCCAGGGTGACAACTTGAGGCTCTGTCTCAAAAAAGAAAAGTGCATCTGGTTACTACCAAAGGAGGCTGACTATGAATTCCAAAAAGTAAGCCAAAATCATGGCACTTCAGAAAAAGTTGTGTTATTTATCTTTTTTTTTTAATGTCCATTCTCATTCAGGATCTTTTTTTTTTTTTTTTTTTTTTTTTTTTTAAGAGAAAGAGTCAAACTTTTTTGCCTTTGGTAGAGTGCCGTGGCAAAACACACATAAAACCAAAAACATCGACATAAAGAAAAATTTTTGTTTTTTTTATTTTTTTTTTTATGTCCATTAGAAGTTCCGAATTTTTTTTTTTTTTTTTTTATTTTTTTTTTAAGAGACAGAGTCTCACTTTGTTGCCTTTGGTAGAGTGCCGTGGCATAACACAGCTCACAGCAAACTCCAACTCCTGGGTTTAGGTGATTCTCTTGCCTTAGCCTCCCGAGTAGCTGAGAGTACAGGTGCCTACCACAACGCCTGGCTATTTATTTTGTTGCAGTTTGGCCGGGGCCGGGCTTGAACCCTCCACTCTTGGTATATGGGGCCGGCGCCCTACTCACTGAGCCACAGGTGCCACCGCATTCAGAATCTTCTTATTAAATTTATTTAATTTTCCCTGTGTTGGAAAATCATCCTATCTCCCACCCCTATCGTATACAGACAAACTCTAAGAAACATTTTCTCCTTTTATAGGGAAGAGATAATCATGTGACCCTAAGAAGACAGGACCACCCCCACTCCATCACCTACCCCTTAAACTCAAGGAATGTTTCCTTTAAAGTTCTTCCATCTAAGGTCCTGCCTGAGTTTTGCCTGTTCCCCTTATAGCACTGCAGGGACCTTGAGAGGTCATTGGTCCATCTAGTTGCCTCTCAATCCCTCCATGGCTGCTGTCTGGGGACAGCCCTGTACATTTGAGGTTTTCTTTCTGTTTGGTTAGAGGCTTATGTCCCTGTGTGTCATCTGGGGTAGAGTGAGGTGAGAGGGGAGCCCTGGGCTTAATGGGAGATGTCTAAATGTACTGACTGCTGAGAGGGCTCTGTGAGCGTTGATTAGAGTTAAGCCCAGAGTAGCTGCTAATGTACATTCCTGACTGATAGAGACCAGATAATGTGCTCTAAGCAATATTTTTAACCTGTAGGAGATATGGTAGCTTAAAAGAGTTAAGCTTTTCTGCTACTTTTGGTGACACTAGGTGCTAAATTCCCTGCTGACATGAATAGCATTGGATCCTGGGTATTATCAACAAACAAACAACAACACACCACCTTCCTTTTTTGAAGTCTTTCTTCTTCCATTCTTTCCTTTGCTTGCATCTTTCTTTTTGCTCCTCTCTCTAATTCTTTCACTGTCCACCTATACTGCACCTTGATTCCTTTCTCTCCCTACTTTCCCAAAGTAAAATCTTGGTGAGAGACAGGAGAAAGGAAATCCACAAACATGGGAAAGTTGCTGAGAGTGGAAAGCCCTATCTGCCCACTTCTTAATTAAGTCTCAGCTGAGGAATGTGGAACTTCTGATTCTCTGGTATAAAACTGACCTGGTAAAAGGGCTCTTGGGTAGAAATAAAAGAGGGTAGTCAGAATGGGGAGCTAGGGTCTATCTAGCTGGTAGGTGAGCCAGAAGTTGGAGAGGCCCATCGGCTGATACGCTGAACTTGGTGTATACAGAGCAGAAAAGATTGTCCATTTCCTCGCCCTCCTCCCTCCCCCACGTAGTTACCCCTCCTGGTACACCACTTCTCCCCATTTATCCCAGGCAATGCCAATGAGATCATCTCTCCTGTTCCAGGTGTGGCCTTTGGCCTCAGGCCAGCTGGGGCAGTGCTTACATACCATCCAGACTGAAGATCGAGTCTGGTCCATTGCTATCAGCCCATTACTCAGGTAAGGGAGACAATTTTGGATATAGTTTTGTCCTATATAATAATGCTTTTATTTTACTAGGTTAGGTGAGCTAGAAAATTTTCTACTTATATTTTCTTTTTTTCGTTTTGAGACAGCGTTTTGCTCTGTCACACTGGGTAGAATACAGTAGCATCATCATAGCTCACTGTAACCTTAAACCCCTGGGCTCAAACAATTTTCCTGCCTCAGACTCCTGAGTAGCTGGAACTACAGGTGCACACCCCCATGCCCAGCTAATTTTTTCTATTTTGGGTAGAGACAGTGTCTCACTTTTGCTCAGGCTTGTCTCGAACTCCTGACCTCAAGCAATCCTCCTCCTTGGCCTCCCAGAGTGGCCTCCCAGAATGCTAGGATTACAGGCATGAGCTACCACACCAGGCCTTTTCTTATGTTCTTGTATATTCTAAGTTGGTTTGAGCTGCTTTCATGGAGATTTAAAAACCCTCCAGAGATTTGAGGTCTTTAGGTAACTTTGTACATGCATGAGGTTGAGATAACCTCTAAGGGCTAATGTTAAGGAAAGTATATTAGAATGTAATAAGAGTTCAGCTGTTAACAGAGGTGTCCCTTCTGGACCAGATGCCCTTTGGGGTTGTTTCCAAAGCAGCATCCCTGGAAGATGGCAGCACCAGCCAGCCTGCTCTCATAACTCATATCTCTGCTTTGTTCCTTTTAGAAAATGTCCTCTGTAGTATCCTTTAAAGAGTTGAGTCATCAGGAGAGGCTTGGGGCCTTTATTCATCTGGGCCCGAAGAGTTATATATGTGGAGTAGAGACATAGATGATTGTAGCAGAAGTGTGAAATTTTTACCCTTTACTCTACCCTTTGGCCTGACTGGTATTTCTCAAGCTTTACCTATGAACATATGCACTTTGAATCCCAACTTCTGCTTTCCAGGTTCTCTAGAACCAAGGCAGAGTCTCTTTCCCACCCCCCTGCAGGGTACATAGACTCACTCTCCTATATTTTCTCTGCCAAAGTGTTTGCCCAGGTTCTTATCTCACTTTTTTCACCCCTCACTCCCCACCCAAATAGAAATGGGAAAGCTGTGGGGCTGCTGATGTCCAATACTGGGTTTAAGTCAGTCACTTACTTTATGAGTAAGTTGGTCCCCCCTCTTTGCTGAGCCTTTCTCCTCACTCCATGGAGCCTGTACCCTTCCTCCTGCTCCCTTCTACACCTCCTTTTCAGATTTCTTTTCTTCCTAAGAATTAGAGCCGATTAGCCACGTCATTAATTCTTCAATTTGATGGCTGATATAGCAAGACCTGAAACACATTGCTGACCCCAGAGAATGGAGACCCCATTCCTTAGCATATTGAAGATGGGAGAAGTTAATTAAAATTCCACAGAGCTGAGGTGTCAGCTAACCTATAAACCTGTCGCTGTTGAGAACAAATCATTCTAGCAATCCTAGGAAACAGAGAAGGAAAGACCAGCAGGGAGTGGAAAGGCTAAGTGTGTGGGAGCAGAGAGTGGAAAATGGAGCCATCGAGTTTTGTCCCCTCCTCAGTTTCTTCCTAATGCTACTCTCTTTAAAACCAATTAGCCAGGCTTAGGGGTCTGTGGGCTGTATATATGTAATGTTTGAAGGAAGGCAGGACAGCCTGTGGGAGGTGACAGGTGTGTTGGTGACTTCGTCTTAGTAGTTGTTTGTGCACATCTGCTGGCTGAAGACTGGAGTGGGGTTGGTGCAGGAGGGAAGCTCTTCAGGGTTGGAGATTGTCCATCTGCTCTCTGCATGTAGATTGACGCAAAGGACACAGACAGGCTCACCCTTATACCCTTACTCCCACATTTCTCTACTCCAGCCACTGCCTCTGGAATGTTTAAACCACCTTTTAGAATAGAGCACAGCAACTCTTAAAGATTGTGTCAATGAAAGGGGTTGAGGGCAGAGTCCGCCCTCATCATTTAAGAAGCATTTGAGATCACAATAAACTGAGTTTGGGCTTTTGGGCCACAGTTTGGAGACTGGCTTTACAGAAGGACTTAACTTCCTATAATTACTACTGCTACTGTTTGACTGCCACTACTAATAGCAGCTAACGTTTATTAGTCATTTGCTTTGTGCTAGACCCATTACTAAGTCCTTGACGTGTCTCATCTTCGGTGAAGACTTGGATCTTGTGTTTTCTTCACATTCTTCTTCAGAGTCTTCTTGTCTTCTTGGTATATTTTCTTGGCCTGGGAAATTCTTTCACTCATAGTTGGCAGGCTGTTCAGCTTCTGACCTACAGTTATTTGAGATGGCCTTTTTTCCAATCCAAGACATCAATAGATTCTTTTTAAGAATAGTTTCTTTCTTTTCTTTTCTCTCTTTTTTTTTAGACAGAGCCTCAAGCTGTCATCCTGGGTAGAATGCTGTGGCATCACAGCAACCTCCAACTCCTGGGCTCAAGTGATTCTCTTGCCTCTGCCTCCCAAGTAGCTGGGACTAAAGGTGCCAGCCACAATGCCCAGCTATTTTTTGGTTGCAGCTGTCATTGTTGTTTGGTGGGCCCAGGCTGGATTCGAACCCGCCAGCTCAGGTATATGTGTCTGGCACCTTAGCTGCTTGAGCCACAGGTGCTGAGCCTTAAGAATAGTTTTTATTTGAGATTTATCTTTACACTGGATGACCAGGGTATATCCTGGTATTAGCTTTGCCTTTTTTCTCTTGTTCAAACAATATATAGGGCATGATGGGAGTAGGATATTTTTATCTATTATTAGATCCTTTTCTTCTCACTTTGACCATGAATTTTAATCTTTTAATAAACTCATCCATTTTCTCCATCTTGGAAGACACTGTCTCATAGCCTTAGGGTTTGTTACTTAGAGCAGTCTGGGAGATGAGTTTGGCTATGCCACCAGCTAGCACGGCAGCCTCAAAAAAGCCATTCCCTCTCCTAGCCTCAGTTTCCTCATCTATTAAACATGAAAATACTCTTTTCTTTACAGATCTTACTAGATTATTGTGAAGATGGCCTGCAATAATTTATATGAAAATACTCTAAAAAATACTCTAAAGGCTAAAAGGGGTTGCGTGTGGTGGCTAACGCCTATAATCCTAACACTCCTGATCAGTCTGAGTAAAAGTAAGACTCTGTCTCTACTGCAAATAGAAAAAGCTGGGTGTTGTGGCAGGTGCCTATAGTTCTGGTACTTGGGAGGTTGAGGTGGGAAGATCACTTGTACCCAAGGGTTTGAGGTTGCTGTGAACTAGGTTGATGCCTGGCACTGTAGTCTGAGGCAAACGAGACTCTGTCTCACGAACAAACAAATGGGCCATAGTTTATGCCAGGTTTCACTCTTGAAATGCCAGAGTGAAACTCTTTTCTTTTCTGGTATAATATTTGCTTACTGGCTCCAACTACTCTGAAGTATCTACAGTTTGCCTGAGCTCCTTTTGGCCCTCAGAGAGTTACACTGTTCTTTTATAGTCTTCCTGATGTGGAACCGTAGTGGGAATCTCTCTTCCTTTTCCCCCTATAGTGGCCTTGCTCTCAAAGGCTGCCTCTGTACCCTGCTCTGCCATCATTCCTGTTTTAGTGTATCATTGATGTGATGTGACCCCAGACCCCTCATGAAGAACATGAAGAAATGAGGGCAGCAGTGTCCTCTAGGGCAAATATTCATTGTTTATCTGACAATTTGTCAGCCCCTCGTTGCTCCCTTATGTAGGTGGAAGGAACCTGGATAGTTAGGAGACCTAGCACACCTCTTTACTCAGTTATTCTCTTTCTTCTATTTAAAATAATTTGTCAGACCTGTTCATTTTATTTGTCTTTGATGCCAGGGCTTTTCTACCTTATTCACTTGTGTATATGTATATACCCAGGCACTTGTAGTATGAAACCTGAATCCTCAAACTCGAGGCTTAATTTGAGGTTATCATGGCTGGGAGAAAATAGGTATTCTGTCCTGTGTCCAATGTTGCCTTTCCTACCTTCCATGACCTTGAGTTTTTGATTTCTAAACAGTTGTGGAGGACGACATTTAATACTAGTTATGTGTGGCCAGGTGTGGTGGCTTATGCCTATAATCCTAGCACCCTGGGAGGCCGAGGCAGGTGGATTGCTTGAGCTCAGGAGTTCGAGACTAGCCTGAGCAAGAGTAAAACCCCATCTCTACTAAAAATAGAAAAGCTAGCTGAGTGGGGTGGCAGGTGCTTATAGTCTCAGCTACTCAGGAGGCAAGAGGCAAGCTCTTCAGGAGGCAAGAGGCTGAGGCAAGCTCTTCAGGAGGCAAGAGGCAAGAGGCTGAGGCAAGAGGATCGCTTTTGGCCAAGAGTTTGAGGTTGCTATGAGCTATGACACCCTGGCATTGTACCCAGGGTGACAGAGTGAGACTTTGTCTCAAAATAAATAAATACATACAGACATACTATGTTATGTGATTAGAATCATGTTTATATACTCAAAAAAACATAAAAGGAAAATCAGTAGACTCCAAAGGAAGGTGGCAGGCAAGGACCTTTTCTTCTGCCTCCTGCATAACCTCCCACCCATGTTCTCATCCTGATATCAATAATTCAGTTCGTAGGCAGAACCTGTGGCTCAAGGAGTAGGGCCCCATATGCTGGAGGTGGTGGGTTCAAACCCAGCCTTGGCCAAAAACTGCAAAAAAAAAAAAAAAAAAATCTCGTTCTTAAGATTCATGATTTACAGGATCGACACCTGTAGTTCAGCGGTTAGGGCACCAGCCACATACACTAGCCTAGGCCTGCCAATGACAACTACAACCAAAAAAATTAAAAAAAAAAAAAAAAAAATAGCTGAGCGTTGTGGTGGGCCCTTGTGGTGAAATAAATCTGTATACCTACCTACCCTGTTTGCCTATGAGGGGAAGGGAAAGGAGTCCATAGTTTCTCCTTTTTCTTCAGATGCCATATTTATTGCCAAAAAATTTGCACATTCTGGTGCATATATCTTTGTTATAAAGTGATTTTTGGCCTTCTGGATATATACCTAGTAGAGGAATTGAAGGATCCAATGGCAGGTCTATTTTTAGATCCCTAAGTGATCTAAAAATTTCTCGCATCTCCAAAAAAAGAAGTTGCTCAGCAGAACTCTTTCCCCATCTCTGAATAACACTTGCTGTCATGTGAGTGTGGTCAGGAAGGCTCCCAGGACAATTGGGTTTTAATCTCTTCTCTCCTGCTTCTGTCATTAGAGAAATATGTGAGTGGTATAGGTGTAGAAACTTGACTTAGCTGTGTTATTAAATATACAATATAATTTTGTGTAACTTTGCTTACTGTGGTGGCCTGTTTGTTTTTGGGGAGATTAGTCCAAGTCTGCATGAAATGTACTGATTCAAATTTGTGAAGTGAGTTCAGGCCTCTGGGGGATTTTGATGGAGAAGCTGCCTCTTCTTGCTTCATTTATCCCAGAGGTGAGGGAGAGTCTGGAAGGAAAGCGATCATTGTGTACTGTTTGGTAAGGTAATGGGTTTTGGGGGGAAACCAGGGTGTTTGTTCCAGTGGCTACAGGGTTTACTGTGTGTTATGTGTGTGATAGATGCAACTAGCTGGTTGAAATACATCTTTCTTTAGTAAAAGGTAATTGCATCTGGAGTTTTCTTTGACAGAGAGGTTTGAAAGATTGAAAAAATAAGTAGCCAACTTTCAGTTTGGATTCCTTTGATTCCCAATAGTGCAGCAATCCTTTAGCCCAGGGCTTCACAACTCACTCAATGCTTTTTTTTTTTTTTTTTTTAATTAAATCAACGCTGCACACATTAATGCAATCATGGTGTACAATGTGCTGGTTTTATATACCATGTGAAATATTTTCATCAAACTGGTCAATATAGCCTTCACCGCATTTTCTTAGTTATTGTGTTAATACGTTTATATTCTACACTTAGTAAATTTAACATGTACCCTAGTAAAATGCACCATAGGTGGGTGGTGCCTGTGGCCCAGTGGGTAGGGCGCTGGCCCAATATACCGAGGGTGCTGGGTTCAAACCCGGCCCCTGCCAAACTGCAACAAAAAGTAGCCGGGCTTTGTGGTGGGTGCCTATAGTCCTAGCTACTCAGAAGGCTGAGGCAAGAGAATAGCCTAAGCCCAGGAGTTGGAGGTTGCTGTGAGCTGTGTGACGCCACGGCACTCTACCAAGGGCGATAAAGTGAGACTCTGTCTCTACAAAAAAAAAAAAAAAAAAATGCACCATAGGTGTGGTCCCACCAATTACCCTCCCTCCACCAAACCTCCCCCCTCCCCTCCCACCATCTCTTCTTTCCCTTTCTTCTTGGGCTATAGTTAGGTTATAGCTTTCACATGATTATAGCTTTCATGTGAAAGCTATAAATTGATTTCATAGTAGGGCTGAGTACATTAGAGACTTTTTCTTCCATTCTTTTTTCTTTTTTTTTGCAGTGTTTGGCCAGGGCTGGGTTTGAACCCGCCACCTCCAGTATATGGGGCTGGCACCCTAGTCCTTTGAGCCACAGGCACCACCCTTTTTCTTCCATTCTTGAGATACTTTGCTAAGAAGAATATGTTCCTGCTCCATCCATGTAAACATGAAAACATGTCTCTTTTTTAAGGCTGTATAATATTCCATGGTATACATATACCACAATTTATTAATCCTCTTATGGGTTGATGGGCACTTGGGCTTCTTCCATGACTTAGCAATTATGAATTGGGCTGCAATAAACATTCTGGTGCAAATATCTTTGTTATAAAGTGATTTTTGGCCTTCTGGATATATACCTAGTAGAGGAATTGAAGGATCGAATAGCAGGTCTATTTTTAGATCCTTAAGTGATTTCCAAAAGGAAGGTATTAGTATGCATTCCCAGCAGCAGTGCAGAAGTGTTCCCTTTTCTCCACATCCACACCAACATCACTGGTTTTGGGATTTTGTGATATGGCCTAATCTTACTGGGGTTAGATGATATCTCAAAGTGGTTTTGATTTGCATTTTTCTGATGATTAAGGATGATGAGCATTTTTTCATGTGTCTGTAGGTTGTGTGCCTGTCTTCTTCAGAGAAGTTTCTCTTCAAGTCCCTTGCCTACCCTGAGACCACTTGATCTTTTCTTGATAATATGTTTGAGTTCTCTGTGGATTCTGGTTATTAAACCTTCATTGGAGACATAACCTGCAAATATCTTCTCCCATTCTGAGGGCTGTCTGGTTGTTTTATTTACTGTATTTTTGGCTGTGTGGAAGCTCTTTAGTTTGATCAGATCCCAGTAATGTATTTTTGGTGTTCCTTCAATTGCCTGGGAGGTCTTCCTCATAAAATATTCATTCAGGCTGATTTCCTCAAGTGTATTGCCTACACTTTCTTCTAGTATTTTTTGTAGTTTCATGTATTAAGTTTAAATCTTTAATCCAGTGAGAGTCTATGTTAGTCAGTGGTGAAAAGTGTGCATCCAGTTTCAGTCTTCTATAGGTCACCAGCCAGTTTACCCAGCACCATTTGTTAAATAGGCAATCTTTTCCCCACTGAATGTTTTTAATTGGCTTATTGAAGATCAAATAATTGTAAGTAGCTGGGTTCATCTCTTGGTTCTCTATTCTGTTCCATACATTTACCTCTCTGTTTTTGTGCCAGTACCATGCAGTTTTGATCACTATCGATTTGTAGTATAATCTGAGGTCTGGTAGCGTGATTCCTCCTGCTTTGTTTTTATTTCTGAGTAATGTCTTGGCTAGTTGAGATTTTTTCTGATTCCATATAAAATGAAGTATTATTTTTTCGAGATCTTTAAAGTATGATGGTAGAGCTTTGATAGGGATTGCATTAAATGTGTAAATTGCTTTGGGTAGTATGGACATTTTAACAATGTTGATTCTTCCCAGCCATGAGCATGGTATGTTTTTCCATTTGTTAACATCTTCAGCTATTTCTTTTCTCAGAGTTTTATAATTCTCTTTATAGAGATCTTTCACATCCTTTGTTAAGTAAATTCCCAGATATTTCATCTTCTTTGGCACAACTGTAAAGGAATAGAGTCCTTGACTGTTTTTCTGGCTTGACTATTATTGGTATATATAAAAGCTACTGATTTGTTGAGTATTCATTTTGTATCCTGAGTTGCTACTGTATTCCTTGATCACTTCTAAGAGTTTTGTGGTTGAGTCCCTGGGGTTTTCCAGGTATAAAATCATATCATCTGTGAAGAGTGAAAGTTTTATCTCTTCTGACCCTATTTGTATACTTTTGATTGCCTTCTCTTGCCTGATTGTGATGGCTATTGCATGTTAAAAATTCAGTGGAGATAACTTAATGGCAACCTTGCCTGGTTTCTGATCTGAGTGGAAATGATTTCAGTTTAACTCCATTCAATACGATATTGGCTGTGAGTTTGCTGTAGATGGCCTCTTTCAGGTTAAGAAATGTCCCTTCTATACCAATTTTCTTAAGTGTTCTGATCATGAAAGGATGCTGGATATTATCAAAAGCTTTTTCTGCATCAATTGAGAGAATCATATGGTCTTTGTTTTTTATTTTGTTTATATGATGAATTATATTTATAGATTTATATATGTTGAACCAGCCTTGAGACCCTGGGATAAAATTCACTTGGTCATGGTGTATAATTTGTTTGATGTGTTGCTGGATTCTGTTAGGATCTTGTTGAATATTTTTGCATCAATATTAGTTAGTGATATTGGCCAATACTTTTCATTTCTTGTTGGTTTTTTTCCTGGTTTGGGGATTAAGGTGATGTTTGCTCCATAGAATGTGATGGGTAGTATTCCTTCTTTTTCTATATTTTGGAAAGGGTTAAGTAATACAGGTACTAGTTCCTCTTTAAAGATTTGGTAGAATTCTGATGTGAAGCCATCTGGTCCCAGGCTTTTTTTTTAGGGAAATTTTGTATAGTTGATGCTATTTCAGAACTTGATATAGTCCTGTTCAACATTTCCACTTCATTCTGGCTAAGTCTAGGAAGGTGGCGGGCTTCCAAGTATTGGTCTATTTCCTTCAAATTTTCGTATTTCTGAGAATAGAGTTTTTTGTAATATTCATTAAGGATTTTTTTAATTTCTGAGGAGTCTGTTGTTATTTCATCTTTGCCATTTCTGATTGGTGATAGTAGAGATTTTACTTTTTTTTTCCTGGTTAGCTTAGCTAAAAGTTTATCTATTTTATTGACCTTTTCAAAAAACCAACTTTTTGATTTATTGATCTGTTGTATAATGCTTTTGTTTCAATTTCATTTAATTCTGCTCTAATTTTGGTTGTTTCTTTTCTTCTGCTGGGTTTGGGATCAGAATGTTCTTCCTTTTCCAGGTGCTTGAGATGTTCCATTAAGTTGTTAACTTCCTCTCTTTCTGTTCTCTTGAGGAAGGCTTGCAGCGCTATAAATTTCCCTCTTAGGACTGCCTTGGTGGTATCCCAAAGTTTCTGATAATTCGTGTCTTCATTATCATTTTGTACCAAAAATTTGATAATTTCCTTCTTAATCTCATCTATGACCCAGCTATCATTCAGCATAAGGTTATTTAGTTTCCATGTTTTTGTACGAATATGCAGATTCCTGTTGTTACTGAGTTCAACTTTTATTCCAGGATGGTCTGAGAAGATGCATGGAATAATTTCTAGTCTTTTAAATTTGCTGAGGTTAGACTTGTGGCCTAAGATGTGATCAATTTTGGAGGATGTTCCATGGGCTGATGAGAAGAATGTGTATTCAATTTTGTTAGGATGAAATGTTCTGTTAAATCCAATTGTTGAATGGTTAGGTTTAAGTCTAAAATTTCTTTGCTGAGTTTCTTATTGGAGGATCTATCCAACACTGCCAAAGGAGTGTTAAAATCTCCAACTATTATGGTGCTGGAGGAAATCAAGTTGCTCATGTCTATTAGAGTTTCTCTTATAAATTGAGGTGCATTCTGGTTGGGTGCATAAATGTTAATCATTGCAATCTCATCATGTTGAGTGTTACCCTTAAAAAATATGAAGTGACCATCCTTATGTTTCCTTACTTTTGTTGGTTTAAAGCCTATTGTATCTGTGAATAAAATTGCAACACTTGCTTTTTTCTGATTTCCATTTGCCTGAAATATAGATGACCATCCCTTCACCCTGTGACTATATTTATCTTTTAAGGTAAGATGAGATTGTTGTATGCAGCAGATATCTGGCCTGAGTTTTTGAATCCAGTCAGCCAACCAGTGCCTCTTTAGAGGACAATTTAAACCATTCACATTAATTGAGAATATTGATAAGCCAGGTAGAATTTTTGGGTATTGAGTTTTTTGAAATTCCAGAGGACATTTTTAATCCTTTTGCCACTGTGGAAGTTGGAATTTGATCAAACATTTCTGAGTGAGTTTACTTTGGTGGTAGAGGTTTGTGCTGGTCATTATGGAGGATAGGTCTGAGAATATCCTAGAGAGCTGGTTTAGTTATGGCAAATTTCTTCAACATGTGAATGTCATTAAAGTATTTAATTTCTCCATCATAAATGAAACTCAGTTTAGCTGGATACAGGATCCTGGGTTGAAAATTATTTTGTTTTAGGAGATTAAAAGTCGATGACCTCCCTCTTCTAGCTTGAAAGTTTTCAGCAAAGATATCTGCAGTCATTCTATTATTCTTCCCCTTGTAGGTTATGGTTTTCTTACATCTGGCTGCTTGCAGAATTTTCTCCTTCATATTAACTTTGGCGAAGTTAATTATAATGTGTCTGGAAGATGCCTTATTTGGGTTGAGTCATGCTGGGGTTCTGAAACTGCTATCTGAATTTCAGAATCTCTTGGCATGTCTGGGAAGTTCTCCTTGATTATCTCATGGAGTACAGCATCTGGGCTTTTTGAAGCCACCTCGTTGCCTTCAGGAATTCCTATAAGGCAAATATTAATTTTCTTTACTTTCTTTTTCTTTTTCTTTTTCTTTCTTTCTTTTTTTTTTTTTTTTTGCAGTTTTTGGCTGGGGCTGGGTTTGAACCCACCACCTCCAGCATATGGGGCCGGTGCCCCACTCTGTTGAGCCACAGGGGCTGCTGAATATCAGTTTTCTTTGAATTATCCCAGAGCTCTCTGAGAAAATCATCCGTTTTTGCTCTCCACTTCTCTTCCTCTTTGAGCATTTGGGAGTGTTCAAAAGCTTTGTCTTTAATGTCAGAAATCATTTCTTCTGCCTGCTCTATTCTGTTACTGAGGGATTCTACTGTATTTCTCAGATCTTTGAGGGCTTCAAGTTCTTGCCTCAATGTGTCAAAATCTTTGGTGATTTTGTCTTTGAATTCCTTGACTTCTTTTTTTTTTTTTTTTTTTTGAGATAAGAGTTGCACTCTGTCGCCCTCAGTAGAGTGCTGTGGCATCACAGCTCACAGCAACCTCAAATTCTTGGGTTTAAGCAATTCTCTTTTCAGCTTCCCAAGTAGCTAGGACTAAAGGTTCCCGCCGCAATGCCCTGCTATTTTTTTTTTTTTTTAATTTATTGAATTCTTGAGACAACTTTTGAAATGCTACTTGAATTTCCAATTCCAACTTTACTTCCATTCTATTAATCTTATTTGCAATCCAAATTCTGAATTAGATTTCTGACATCTTGGCCATTTGTTTATGGATAGGGTCTTCTGGTGTGTCCGCCATGTTGTTCCTTGGGGGAGTTGATCTATTCTGATTATTCATATTTCCAGTGTTTTTCCACTGATTCTGCCCAATGATTATTTTTCACTATTTGGCTAGATGATCATATAAGGTGAAGTTTGGTTGGCAGCTCCTGGAGTAGGGATTAACCAGCCCTTTGCCCATGCTGGGACTGGTGTCAGTACCTTTTTCCCTAGAGTTTTGCAAAGGACCCATACAGTGCTATGGCCTGAGACACTGGGGACCTGCTTGGTGTGGTGGGGCTAAGTGGCTCTGTCTTGTTTTCAGTTGGTCTCTGTCCAATCCTAGTGAATCAGTAACTCTGGGTTGAAGTCTCAGCCTTTACTCAGGGGGCCTGCATTTCTGTCCCAGATCTGTTCTGCCAGTGGCTGCCACCGGAGTAGAGGCCTCGCTTTATCTGGTTGCCAAGAGAAGTGGGGAGTGTCTCTCCAAAATATCCCCAGGGGTGTGAGCCCTATTGTTCCTGCCACTGCTGCTGCTCTGTGCTGCTGCACCCCTTCTCCCTCTCTTGTATGGCTCCCTCGGTCCACAGTCCTCTCCTCACACTTGTGTCATAGAATTAGCACAGAGCTATTGTTTGTTTCCTTGGGGTGGCAGCTTGCCTCAGCAGGGTTGATGTGTATTCTTTGACCTTCTCTCTTAGCTCAGCTACAAACCATCAGCTTACTTGCTAAACTTCTATCCTTTAACTCTCCTTCTGGACGGGCGCCTCTGTGGAAAGCTGGCTCCAGTTGGCCATCTTGCCTCTGCCCTCTCACTCATCTTTTAGGAGAAGAATCAAAAGTAAATATTATGCCTCTGCCTTTTTCTTTTTTTGGTTGGCTCTGCACAGATGGATGTGAAGGGGATTCCTAACCTTGATAACCTGAAGATGCAGATGGATGACTCTGTAGTGCTTCACACTGTAGCTGATCTTCCAGATGGCATGGACCGTGGCTGGCTGAGGGAATCTCTGTGTTCTCCCTTCCCAGGGGCAGGGGTAGAGGGGAAGCCTCTTCTAGGGTCTATTTAGGGAAAGGAGAACTTAAAAGCTAGGCAAAGAGCGGCTTGGTGCCCCCCTTTGCAAAACTGAAGGGCACAGCAGGGAAATTCCTGCATGTGGTGCCCCTGGATGAGAAAGTCAGAGGCACAAAGACACCACGGAGGGGCCAGTTGCTGGGGTGGCTGGAAGGGACATCATGACACATGGAGAAAGATGGAAGCTGTAGGTAATGCTTCATGGGCCCACTGTCACAGCCTTAAATGAGCTTAAGTTATAAAGGGATCAATCTAGGGATGCCAATGAATTGGAGTAAGGTTCTGCTAAATCTCACTGCAGTGCCCTCTACCCTTAAAGCTCATGCCTCCACAAATCCAAGCCTCCTAGAAGGTTGTATCCATCAGTAGCAAGGACCAAATACCACAGGGGTAGGTTTCACTTCCCCAGGACTCTGGATTTCTGCTATTACCCAGGACAGCATAAGCTCATGCTGGCCTGAAACCAGTACCCTCCCAGCCCTGAGTGGCCCAGAACCCATTTGTGGGAGCAACTCCTTCCCTGGGCAGCATAGTTGGCTTACTTGTCAAGAGCTGACTTAAATAAAACACTAAAAATAGAAACAGAGGGCACTGCAGAGGACTGGATATTGTGGAGACAGAGTTGATGTATTGATACTCTGCCCCCTACAAATAGGCATATATTTCTGTCTCTCAGTCTCAGTGTTTAAATTCTCTCTTTCTCTGTCTCTGTCTTCTCTTTCCCTTCCTCTTCTATGGCCCCCCACCCCTGTTTCTTTTTCTCTCTGCAGATACTGCCAAAGCATTGCTATGCTCTAATCGCTAGGAAACAACAGTGAACTAGATGATGTAGTCTGATGGGAGAGGCAGACAAGTAAAGTGGTTAGTACAGTGTGGTGAGTTCTCAGATTAGGTTTAGACAGAGCCTTGGGAACATGTTAGAGAGTTCAGTCTTCCTCTTCCTACTGCCTGAGTTCCCTGGCTCCATTCCCCACCTACACTATTCTTCTCTTTGCTCATCAGGAAGAGAAGGGAATCTTTCTGCTTTTAGTTGCTGCTGACTTTTCTGGGTTGTATGTGCAATGTGCCTGTGTTTTTCCACCTTTGATCACTGTTCTGCCAACAGATAATTTAGCAATCACGTCCCAAGGTGGAAGCATGGAGTTAATGTTAAAATTAAGTTGTTTTTTTTCCCTCTTTAAACTTCAGTGGGTGATGAGGCAGAGAGGGAAGGAGGCAGGAGGGTGAAGGGGAGTCATAAATTCTGTGGCTGGTGTAGCTGTTCTCTGAGCAGCCGGGAAGCCTCTGATGTCTCCACAGCACTTTCATTAACATTTAAATTAAGGGTTTGTTTTCCAGTCTGTTTTATAGGTAGGGACCTTTCATGGCCTGTCATATGTGGCACTCCTCTCAACCCCCCAGCAAGTGTGTAATTGTAGCCACTGCTCTATCCTAACTCTGGGTTTTAGCCATGGGTTCAAAGAAAATTCCTTGAGATGGAGCTTTGGAAGTACAAGATGTAACAGTCAGGATGTGGGTGTTACTCTTCAAATGAAGGTGTTGTGTAGGAGCTTTTTCTCTTATCTGACCTGTGCTTTTCTCTGCTCTTCAAGGGACATACACTTCAATCTGACTTTGACTCCCTCTTACCCTTCTTACCTTTCCTTCCCTTGGGCCATGAGGTAGGTGAAAAAGGGTGCAGTCTATCTGAATGGTTTCTCCTTCTATCATAAGTTAAGGCCTCATTCTAAGATAAAGATCTCCATGCTTATCTTCCTGCTTTGATTATTTAGCCTCATGAATACTTTTCTCCTACTCCACTTAGTCTTGGAAAAGTAACAAAATAAAAGGGATTATTAATTGAGAGAAATTTATAACATAATAGCATCCTTTGGTTCAAAAAAGTGCATTCTAACATAGACATACAAATACACACCAATACTTAGTCACTAGCTTTGAGTGTACCTGTGTTAGAAATAGCTTACTGATTAGAAGATCATTTAAGGAATGCCCATATCTTGGCATTCAGAGGAAGCTCCCCTACAATCTCAATGAATGTATTTGTTTCCAAGCTTTCTTTCACATAGAGATATTCTGGTAGCATTTGGGGATGTTTTGAAAAGACATCTCTGTTCTGGTTTGTCTTTCCCATCAGCATCCTGTTTATCTGTAGATGATGGGAATATATACTAACCACATATGAAGAATTGCATTAGTTTAAACTTCTGAGGGCTTAGTTTACCCACTGCTGGTTTCTAGTTAGCTTTTTTCTCTGGACAGTAATGGAGAGGAGAATTGGGACCTTTCTCTCTTTCTGTTCAGAGACTGAGAATTTTCCTTTCTCTTGGAGCCTGAACTTTACTGCCCAAGTCACCACGTCTCTTCTCCTTCCTCCACTCAACCATTTAAACCATCCATGATTTATCTGCAGAGTTGGAGATGGCTGAGTTCTTGGTGTCTTGTGCCAGGTAACCTTGTGAACAGGTGGACACCCTCATGCCCTGAGGTCTTGCCCAAGGGGAATAAGGGAGGTACTGGGGTGACCCCTCTGCAGGTGCTGCTTGGGCTCAGATTGCAGGCTGGTGTTTAGGCCGTGCCTGGTGGTGATTAATCTGAGACACGGGCCGACAGAGGCACAGCCAGGGCAGCTTTGGTCCCTCACTGTGAAGACCTTTGCCTCAGAGACTGAACTGATCTCTGTAGCCTGCTTCGGCTTAGGGTTTGATCTGTCAAGGCTAAAGAGGAACCTGATGGTAGAGCGGAAACTTCTAGCCCTTTCTAACTTACAGCACTGATCCGTTCCAGTGGTCTTGTCATGATAATACTCGTATATTTAGGAAGATTTTCCCACCTGTTAGCTGTAACACTCAGATCAGTCAAAAGGGGGCTCTTCATGAAAGATCTAATCTTTTATTAGTTTTTTTAGCTACTGGAGCTTACTCTTCTAAATAGTGTGGGGTGTCAGAGTGAGGATTTCTAGTGGGAATTAGTAAAAAAAAAAAAAAAAAAAGCAATAATGGGGATATAACTGAATCAGTAGCAGAATGTATGGTTGGTTTTGTGTTGGGGGGTCATGTCAAAGGTGGAAGCATCTCCCCATTCTCCTGCAATTAGGTGGCTATCAGGCCATTTGGGGCAGATTTCAGCACTCCAGTTTAGAATCAAGTCTTAAGTTCCTTGTCTCCCTTTTCATTTCATTTTTTAAATTAAATCATAAACACATAGATCATATATACATTAATGCATTTATGGGATACAGTGTGCTGATTTCATATAATATTAGAAACCCTTACATCACACTGGTTAATATACCGTATATACTCAAGTATAAGTCGAGTTTTTTCGGCACAAAATTTGTGCCAAAAAAACCGAACTTGGCACAAATTTTGTGCCGAAAAATCTTGGCTTATACTCGAGTATATAGGTATACCTCATCTCGTTTACTTAATTATTGTGTTAAGACATTTATACTCTATGCTAATAGATCCAACATGTACCCTTGTATTATGCACCATAGGTGTGATCCCACCATTCACCCTCCCTCAATATCTGACATCCCCCATCCTCTTCCACCCTCCCCCTCAACTTGGGCCATGGTTGTGATCTATTCTTCATATGAAAGTGTGAATGATTGTAAATTGGTTTCATAGTAGTACTGAGTACATTGGATATTTTTTCTTCCATTCTTTTTTTTTTTTTTTCATTTTAGCAGTGTTTAATGAAAGTTGCATATAAGATTATTTTATTCCTACATCTTCTCAATTGTTTCTTCTTTGTACTTGCCCTTTTCCTTTCCTACTTGGCGAGATTTGGCTTTTCATTCGAGGATCTTTTTTGTGGTCTTTGTCCAGTTTAAGCCTAGTAATGACCACCTTGCTGGGGTGAATGCCCACATGGACAGTTGTGCCATTAGCCTTTTCCTGCTGCACCCGCTCAATGTAGATGACGTATTTCTTCCTGTAAACGTGGACTACTTTGCCAATCTGCTGACCTTTATAATGCCCCCGGACAACCTGAACTTCATCATCCTTTTGGATGGGCATAGATCGAACATTGTACTTCTGTCTCAGTTCTTTGGAAAGAGGGGAAGACATAATCTTCCTGCGAATGTGGGAAGATGCATTGAAATGCCTTTTGCGGTTCTTACTTCGATCCGAAGTCGCAAAGGGATTGAACTTCATTTTGGCCGCTGCCTCTCTGGCGATGGCCGCAAAAGGCTTTTCTTCCATTTTTGAGATACTTTACTAAGTAGGATATGTTCCAGCTCCATCCATGTAAACGTAAAAGAGGTAAAGGCTCCATCTTTTTTTGAGGCTGCATAATATTCTATGGTATACATATGCCACAATTTATTAATCCATTCATGGGTCTATGGGCACTTGGGCTTCTTCTGTGACTTGGCTATTATGAATTGAGCTGCAATGAACAATCTGGTGCAAATATCTTTGTTATAAATTGATTTTTGGTCTTTTGGATATACACCTAGTAGAGGAATTGCAGGGTCAAACGGCAGGTCTACTTTTAGATTCCTGAGCATTCTCCATACTTCTTTCCAAAAGGGACGTATTAGCTTGCACTCCCACCAACAGTGCAGAAGTGTTCCCTTTTCTCCACAGCCATGCCAACATCTGTAGTTTTGGGATTTTGTTATGTGAGCCACTCTTACTAGTGTTAGAAGTGGTTTTGATTTGAATTTCTCTGATGATTAAAGATGATGAGCATTTTTTCATGTGTCTGTAGGCCATGTGCCTATCTTCTTCAGAGAAACTTCTGTTCAAATCCCTTGCCCATAATGAAACAGGGTCTCAAGGTTGGTTCAATATACATAAATCTATAAATATAATACATCACATAAATAAACTAAAAAACAAAGACCATATGATTCTCTCAATAGATGCAGAAAAAGCGTTTGACAATATCCAGCATCTTTTCATGATCAGAACACTTAAGAAAATAGGTATAGAAGGGACTTTTCTTATCCTGATAGAGGTACAGCAAACCCACAGCCAATATCATATTGAATGGAGTAAAACTGAAAACATTTCCAGGCCTGTCACCTGTGGCTCAAGCTGCTAAGGTACCAGCCACATATACCTGAGCTGGCGGGTTCAAATCCAGCCTGGGCCCGCCAAACAGCAATGACGGCTGCAACCAAAAAATAGTCGGGCGTTGTGGCGGGTGCCTGTAGTCCCAGCTACTTGGGAGGCAGAGTCAGGAGAATCGCTTGAGCCCAGGAGTTGGAGGTTGCTGTGGAGTTGTAATGCCACAGCATTCTGCCCAGGATGAGGCTCTGTCTCAAAAAAAAGAAAACATTTCCACTCAGATTAGGAATCAGACAAGGTTGCCCATTGTCTCCACTGCTTTTTAACATTGTAATGGAAGTCTTAGCCATTGCAGTCAGGCAAGAGAAGGTGATCAAGGGTATACAAATAGGGTCAGAAGAGATTGAACTTTCACTCTTCGCAGATGATATAATTTTATATCTGGAAAACCCCAGGGACTCAACCACAAAACTCTTAGCATCTCAGGATACAAAATGAATACTCAACAAATCAAGGAACACAGTAGCATCTCAGGATACAAAATGAATACTCAACAAATCAGTAGCTTTTATATATACCAATAATAGTCAAGCCGGAAAAACAGTCAAGGACTCTATTCCTTTATAGTTGTGCCAAAAGAAAATGAAATATCTGGGAATTTACCTAACAAAGGACGTGAAATATCTCTATAAAGAAAATTATGAAAGTCTGAGAAAAGAAATAGCTGAAGATGTTAACAAATGGAAAAACATACCATGCTCATGGCTGGGAAGAATCAACATTGTTAAAATGTCCATATTACCCAAAGCAATTTACAAATTTAATGCAATCCCTATCAAAGCTCCACTGTCATACTTTAAAGATCTCAAAAAAATAGTACTTCATTTTATATGGAATCAGAAAAAACCTTGAATAACCAAGACATTACTCAGAAATAAAAACAAAACAGGAGAAATCACACTGCCAGACTTCAAACTATACTATAAATCTATAGTGTTCAAAATAGCATGGCATTGGCACAAAAGTAGAGCGGTAGATGTATGGAACAGAATTGAGAACCAAGAGATGAACCCAGACACTTATCGTCATTTGATCTTTGATAAGCCTATCAAAAATATAAATTGGGGGAAAGATTCCTTATTTAACAAACGGTGCTGGGAGAATTGGCTGGCGACTTGTAGAAGACTGAAACTGGACCTACACCTTTTACCATTAACAAAAATTGACTCACTGGATAAAAGATTTAAACTTAAGACATGAAACTATAAAGATTCTTAGAGTGCAGGAGAAACACTTCAAGAAATTGGCCTGGGAGAATACTTTATGAAGAGGACGCCCCAGGCAATTGAAGCAATACCACAAATACATTACTGGGACCTGATCAAACTAAAAAGCTTCTGCACTGCCAAGAACACAGTAAGTAAAGCAAGTAGACAGCTCTCAGAATGGGAGAGGGTATTTGAAGGTTATGCTTCTGACAAAGGTTTGATAACCAGAATCCACAGAGAACTCAAACTTATTAATAAAAAAAAAGTTTTTTTGGAGATAGAGTCTTACTCTGTTGCCCTGAGTATTGTGCCATGGTGTCATGGCTCACAGCAACCTCCA
>CAUYPK010039919.1:0-25623 GCA_963574355.1 Loris lydekkerianus | reverse complement strand
AGAAATGTCCCTTCTATGCCTATTTTCTTAAGAATTCTGATCATGAAAGGATGCTGGATATTATCAAAGGCTTTTTCTGTGTCAATTGAGAGAATACTTATACTTTTGATTCTAGACAACCTTGAGCATGCAAAGTGGCATCTCATGGATTTTACTTGTATTTATTTAATGGTTAATGATATTGAGCATCTTTCCATGTGTCTGTTGGCCATCTCCTCTGAAGAAATGTCTATTTCGATCCTTTACCTATTTCTGAACTAGATTTTATTACTGAGTTATAAGAATTTTGGGGTTTTGTGGGGGATTTGTTTGTTATTGTTTGGAATTCATTGAGGGCACAAAGAATTAAGTTGTACTGATTGTGTTTGTTAGATAAAAGTCCTTCTGTTTGCTTTTTGAGACAGAGTACTGCTGTCTCCCTAGCTAAAGGGCAGTGGCATGATCTCAGCTCTCTTCAGCATCAAACTCTTGGGCTCAAATGATCCTTCTGCATCATCTTCCCAAGTAGTTAGGACTATAGGACACGCCACTGTATTCAGCTCATTTTTCTAATTTTAGCACAGACACGGTTTCACTCTTGCTCAGGCTGGTCTCAAACTCCTGACTTCCAGAGATCCTTCTGCCTTAGCCTCCCAGAGTTCTGGGATTACAGACATGAGCCACCACACTCTGACAGAATTTTTTATATATTCTGAAGACCAGTTCTTTTTAAGATTTGAAAATATTTTCTCCTAATCTGTGAGTTGTCTTTACTCTCTTAACAATTTCATTTGCAGCACAAAGGGTTTTAATGTTTATGTAGCTCAATTTATCTATCTTTTCTTTTTCTGCTTTTGTTTTTAGTGTCATATCTAACACTATGGCAATGTTAAGAAGACATTGCCATATCTAAGGCAATGACAACGACTAAACACTATGGCAATGCTAAGAAAACATTGCCATATCCAAGGTAATGAAAATGTACACCTACATGTTCTTCAAAGCTTTATTGACTTTGTATAATTTGACTATATTCCACTCCAACCAGTAAATAGTCAAATTATCTTGTTGGAGTCATTTGCAATTTTTAGAACTGTTTTATTGTTAAATACACATCCATCATATATATTTTCTATTTTAACTCTTTATCTTTAAAATTTGAGATTGTTGATGTTTTGATAAGTCTTTCTTGATAGCAGCATTACAATAAAAGAGGATAAGAGAAGTCTCTTTATTAGTATACTTTATGAGATAGGTGAAACATTTAAGCAGTTCTTTATTCAAGAATTTTATTTGGTTAACCTAATGACTCATTGCATGATTACATGAATAACCTTTTCATATAATTCAGTTATCTTTGGATAAACCCAATTTTGTAAGTGTCAGAAATTTAGAAAATTCTAGTCATTCAAGTTTCTGTGTAATATTTTAATTTATGTGCATACATTAAAATATCATGCTTATAAACTAGTCTAGTCTGGTAAAATTTCATTTGTTGATTTTAGCATTATTACACACGAGTATTAACTATATAAATTCATTAAGTTGCACACTTGCAATTTGTATATGTTACTATATGTATGTTATATATTTTAAATGATTGTAACTCTATTTTGTGTTATGATTACTGGACATTATAATATAGACAAAACAAAAAAAAATTGAGAGCCACAGGTTCGGTGCCTGTGGCTCAAGCGGCTAAGGCACCAGCCACATACACCAGAGCTGGTGGGTTCGAATCCAGCCCAGGCACGCCAAACAACAATGACTGCTGTAACCAAAAAATAGCTGGGCATTGTGGCAGGCACCTGTGGTCCCAGCTACTTGGGAGGTGAAGGCAAGAGAATCGCTTGAGTCCAGGAGTTGGAGGTTGCTGTGAGCTGTGATGCCATGGCACTCTACCCAGGGCGACAGCTTGAGGCTCTGTCTCAAAAAAAAAAAAAAAAAATTTAGAGGTACAGTTTATAAAAAATTTAATTTTGCCAATAGATATTATTTTCATTTTAGTTAATAAAGCTAATTGCAGACATTTATAAACTAAGAGGTATATTTGCCACTTTCATCATACCATAACTTATTATTACTTTGAAATAAGAAAATATAGAAGTCCTTAAATTTAAGATTATGAGTCTGAAAACAGAATTAGAGATTTTTTTCTTTTATCAAAGAGTTAGGCATGGTTTAGTTTCCCTATCTCAGTGGAAGATGCCTGTAGTGGAAGGTGCCTGTAGTCATAGCTACTTGGGAGGTTGAGACAAGAAGATCTCTTGAGCCCAAGAGTTTGAGGTTGCTGTGAGCTGACACCAGGGCACTCTACCCATGGTGACAAAATAAGACTCTGCCTCAAAAAAAAAAAAAAAAAAAAATTATGTAATTTTAATACATTTAATTATGTAATTTTAATGACTATCAGTCATTTTAAACTATAAATAATGGTCCTAAAATATGTAAATTTACTTTTTAAAAATTTTTTTAAAGTAACTACTTGGAAACCACCCTAAGAAAACATAATGCTCTCGTATCTATGCAAATATATTATAAACTAATTAAGTATTTAAAATATTTAGAAGTTTCAAGTTCTTAAAAATGCACTTTAAAAAACCAATTAAAATACCTAATTGCAAATATAAACTTAACTGGTAAATGGTATATAAAAACAGGCCAGGTGTCATGCAGGCATCATGGCTCATGCCTATAATCCCTAGAACTCTGGTAGGCCAAGGCAGGAGGAGTGTTTGAGGCCAGGAGTTCAAAACCAGCCTGGGCAACATAGCAAACCTGTGTCTGCAAAAAATATCTAAAAATTAGTGAGGCTTAGTGGCATGCACTATGTACTACTAGGTACTCCAGAGGCCAAGGCAGGAGAATCGTTGAGCCCAGGAGTTCAAGGCTACACTGAGTTATGACCACACCTCTGCATTCCAGCCTGGACAACAGAGCAAGATCCTCTCTCTCTAAAAAAATAAATAAAAATAAAATAAAGGTGTAAGAAACTAAGAATTTTCTCTACAACGTCTGTTTAAAAGAATGAAGATATATCAGTGTACTTTTTGTAAAAACCCCAAACGCAACACCTTTATCTGTTTCTGGAGAAATGTCCTAATCAGTGAAGTTAAAACACTATTACAAATTAACTGTTTTAACTAACATTTTTTCCCAGATAAAATTTACACTCAAAACAGGGAAAACAGCTTCTGTGCTCCTAAAAAATGATAGCATGCCAAAAATTACACTACACTGTAATGACAGCAATTAAAAATCTTATATAGTAACATACCTAGATCCTTTTAAAGACTAAAGTTTTCAGAAAGGAAAAAATACATTATCTTGAATCTTGGCCAAAGAAGCAAGTTTCTAAGATGAATAAAAGGAAAACTACTCACATCTCTTCTTTAGTAAAAGAATGGGGTAAAATAGAATTTTAAAAGGTATATCATCCCAAATTTGGAAACTTTCATATGGAACATCTTTACTTCTAAGGGTAATAAAATACAGGGTTATACTAAAACTATGTAATCTTAACATTTCTTTGGGGATTCCTTATTTAAAGTTACAACTTAAAACTTCAGAAGAACATTCATTGGTAAAATTTAGGGCTTTTAAAAAACTTGCTCATTAAAAAAGTATTTTTTGTGTGTTTTATTTATGTGGTGATCACATAGTTATCCTAGAATACAAAACTAGTGCACAAATATGACATATCCAAATCCACACAGAATTTGTATTTCTGTACTTCAGCTAACATAGCTAAACTTTTTGACAACTTTACTGAAAAATATATAAATAGATTATGACTATGAGATATCACTTGAAATGTGTTATAAGCCAAATACCTGATGTCTTAGAAAATGGCCATTATAAATCAATACAATATTGTAAAATCATAAGGACAACAGAATTTTTCCATTAAGATATTCTATGTATAATCTGTAAGTGTTATAATTCCCTAATAACTTACCATAAATTGTATTTTATTTTGACATTAACTTTGGTTATATTTTCTGACATTATTAATTGTGAATTTATAAACTAAAATAATTTTAGTTAACCTATATATTTATCTAAAGACTTTTAAAAGACAACATTTGAAGTATGGCATCAAACTGCTTATGAACTAAAAAGATTGTTGCTAGTTCAAATTAATGAACTTTAACCATAAAAAAATTTTAAAATGAGAATTTTAGAAAAACCCTCAAAATCTAGAATTTATTTATATTCTCTCTAAACTATTTTAGATAGAGTCTTATTAATTGCTACTCACATAAAATTCTATCTAAAACTAAAAAACTTACTTAGATCTCTCTGAGGGTCAATTTAGGCTCTTCTCTCCTTTTGAGTAATTAGTACTTTATATAACAAACTGGAAAATAACATATACCAAGGCATTGTAAACCCAATTCTCACACATTTTAACCAAAATTAAAAATTAAAACACAATATAATTTGGGTATTTTTTACCTATAAAGCAGGTGTCTCTTCCAAAAGTCCCTAATAAAATAGTTTTTAAAAATATATCTGGACTTCTGCTTCCAAGAAGATAGAGAACATGTGCATTTTCCCTATTGCTCCCTGTAAGCACAGTTAAAAACCTTGGACATTATGCATAAAACAAACAACAAAAGACTCTGAAAGGTGGCAAAGTTGCAGACCAACTAGGGACTTTAAGACCTAAAAAATGACACAGCAGTGAATTCCCTGAGTTTTGTTTTGGCCTCATATCCCCACACTGGGGACTAGAGAAGCTGACAACCCATAAACACCAATGTGCGCAAGCACAAAAGGTTCCAAGATAAAAGCCTGTTGATCTAACCACGTCAGATTGTATATAAAAAAAAAAATCAATACATTGTACCCCACATATGCACAAATGTATTCATGATCTATGTGTATTTGACTTAATAATAATAACAATAAAGTCTGTTCTCATCACAGCCAACGTATCAGGAAGCGGGCAGACTAGCAAGACAAAAAACTTTTAGCCAATTAACTGCATGATTCCAGTCAAATACCACAGAATAAAGTGCAGCCGTACACCCACCAGAAAAGGCTGGATGGGGAACCTAGACTTATTGCTACCTTTACCAGGTAGGTTCTTCAAGTCTTATTGCTAGACTTATTGCTACCTTTCCAGGTAGGTTCTAACAAGATGTCCCAACTCCTCTCCCTTTTCCCCACAGAAGTGCTGCTACCAAGTTAAGATTTAATATTCTCTTTCAGCAGAGAAGGCTGAGTGAGGTACTGGGACTTCATCCCCAACCAGTGGTAACAAGGAAACACCCCTCTTCCCCCACTGAAGTCATGGTGAAGGCCTATTTAAATTTGTAACAGAAGATTTAAGTAAGATCCCAGTCAACCAAATTGTAACAACTAATGATGTCCAGGTTTAAACTGAAAATTACTTGTCATTATCAGAATCAGAAGGGTTTTCAATTTGAAAAAAAAAAAAAAAATCAAAAGATGCCAATACTGGAACAGATGTTAGAATTTAAAGCAGCCATAATAAAAATTCTTTCAACAAGCAATCGTGAACAGCCTGAAACAAATGAAAAATAGAAAGTCTCAGCAAAAAACAAACAAAAACAAAACAAAAGAAATAAAGAACCAAACTGAAATTTTAGGACTGAAAAACATAGTAACTGCAATGAAAAAAAACTCAACAGCAAAATGGAGGGAAGAAGGAAAAGATTAAGTGAACTAGAAGACAGAATGACAGCAATTAATCTGAATAACAGAAAATAGAGAGGGAAAAAATGAACAGATCCTTAGGTGGATGTGCAACTATAACAAAAGAGAAATAACATTCACGTCATGGGAGTCTTAGAAGAAGAGAAGAAAAAAGTTGACTCTGGAAAAGTATTCAAAGAAATAATATCTGAAAATTTCCCAAGTTTAGCAAATGAACTTAATTCAAGAAGCTAAGTGAACTTCAAACAGACTAAATACAAAGAGACCATGCCAAGACATATATTTTTAAACTTCCAAACCTAGGACAAAGAAAAACATGCTTAAAAGCAGCAAGAAAGAAATGACACCTCTTCTATAGGTGAAAAGCAATTTAAATGACTATTTTAATTCTCATTAGAAACCAAAGATGTCAGAAAGAAAATTTCAAAAAAGGACTATCAACCTAGAATTCTATATAAAAAAAAAATCCTTCAGAAAATGAAATAATAATCAAAACACTTTTAGAAAAAGGAAAATTAGGAGAAGCTGTTGCCAGAAGACCCTAAAAGAATGGTTAAATGAAGTTCATTAAACAGAAAGGAAGAAATCACAGAATACTGGTAAGGAAGAAAGAATAACAGAAAGAGTAAAATATGGGTAAATGCAATAAACTTTCCTTCTTTTAAGTTTTCCGAATCATTTAATAGTTGAAGAAAAATTGTAACACTCTAATGTGCTTCTCAGTATATGAAAAGGAAATACTTAAGACAATTATATTACGAATGGGGTAGAGTAAAAGGACATAAAGGGAGATAATATTCATATATTTCACTCACACTGATAAAATGTTGACAGCAATGGATGTATCCATAATATAATACCTAGGACATAATAAAAGATATACTCAAAAAATGCTATACATCAAAGCAGAATTATTTTTAAAAAGTGTGTATCTTAATAAAAAATAGATTGTGTGTTTAAATACAATTTATGGTTTAAGAAAACCAAGACTTTAAAAACAAAACACTGCTAATTCAAACATACTGAGTTAACAATATTGAGATAACAATAAATACCTGGTAGCAAAATACTACATATGATGAAGGGAAACTTAGTAGCTCAGAAAATAAGATGAATTTTAAACTTTGAATTTAAAAGTTTAACTTAGGAAATGTGCAATGGATACATCTGATATTGGTGCTTTACAAACTCATACAATTTTACTTTGCTTTAGCCAGTAACTCTGATATGGCAACTGTTGATTGCACTCAAAATTTAACCAAGAATTATGGATGCTCCATTTGCCAAAAGATTCAACTATAACCAGAATTTTTATTACAACAAAAGTAAAAAATAGAATGGCTTTACCCATACAACTTAAACATATACTGAAGCACCAATCAACTCACAGATGATACAAGACTGGCTGAACGTCCTTAACTTTGAAGAACAAATTGCTCATATTTTCCATCTCACAAATGGACTCACAAAGAATAGACTTCCCTTATTCCACAGCAGTTAAGTGCTACATGTAAGAATACCTGAAAGCATATAAAAACTGCCAGTTAAAATGCTAAGACCTTCAAATTAAAATGAACTTGAATAACTGAGCTGAAGATACTTCCAACTTAAACCAAAGTTGAAATAACTGTGCTTCATTAAAAGAATAGTCACAAAAGAAAATATATATTGTTATTCATCCATAAGTTTTCCATATTGTTATTAATGCAAATTTTAATATTTGATGAAAGATAAACAAGTAATTAGGTTCATATTAATCAACTGTTAAAGAAATGCTGCTTTATGGCCTTGCACGTCATGGTATTCATGTTCTTTGGTAGTGTCCTCCCACATTGAATATGGCCTTGCCCCATGTGACTTGGCCTGTAGGATATTAGCAAGTCTAACACAGCATAGGCTTCATAAGAGCACGCATGTTGGGGCTTGTAAATCTCCTTCTTGGGGATTCATGGTATAAAGAAACTTGAGCTAGATTACGGAAAGGTAAAAAGTCATATAGAGAAAGACTCCAGAAGATGAAAGACCTTCTTTGATGACCTTATCCCAGTTGAACTTCCAGCTGAATACAGTTGCATGAATGACTTCAGGTATGCTGATGTGAAGCACTGCCCACCTGAGCCTAGTCAACCTACAGAATCATAAGAAGTAATACATATGGGGACAGTCTTTTATGGTACAATAGATAGCCAAAACAGCCTCATTAAATTATCTTTATATATATATATATATATATATATATATATATGAAAAAAATTCTAGTTTGATGGGTTAAAAATTAAGACATTATCTGATGAGTAACGTTAAAATTTAAAAACTCATGACTTATAAATATATCAGAACTAGTTCTATTCAGACCTGGGAAAGATATATCTAATAACCAAAATTATAGCGTCACGCTACACATAAGTCTGGTATGTTTCCAGGCGCTCTGTTCTTTAATAACCACATTCTACTGTGTCTTCTTGGAAAGACAAATGATCCCATTCAGAACAGGGACAACATAAAGCAGGTACGGAATAATCAGTTAATGTCAGAAAACAACAAGTCTTTAAAAACATATGGGATCATATCAAAAGAACACATAAGGCAGTTCACAGTAGCTCCAAATGAATAAGTATGAATATTTGAGCCTCAGAAAAAATTACAGTTAAATAAATTTTGTGTTTAGGAAAAGGCAAGGATCTCATATATCATACCAAAAAAGAAAATATTTTCTCTTCAAATACCTAGTATTATATTTATTTCGTTCAAATATAAAAAAATTATTGCTTAAGTTTAATTTTACAAATATTATCAGGAGAATTAAGAAGATCCATATAGAAGATAATATGATCAAAAGAACAAAGAACGTTTTTCCATAAAACATTAATGGACAGGCTAAAAACTTCCTGCTACTGCCCCATTGGCTACTGTCTAAATCAGGTGTCCTCAAACTTTAAGCAGGGGGCCAATTCACTGTCCCTCAGATGGTTGGAGGGCCGGACTATAGTTTACAAAAAAAAAACAACTATGAACAAATTTCTATGCACACTGCACATATCTTATTTTGAAGTAAAAAAATAAAATGGGAACAAATACAATCACACCGCCTTATGAGGCCTGCAGGCTGCAGTTTGAGGATCCCTGCTCTAAACATTCACCTATTAGAAAACATGTTCTTCATTATCTCAAGCATTTATAAAGTGTGTCTTGATGTTCTATTCACAGGTTTGAGAGACCCTAAGGGCTATAGCATCTGGTGCTAAATAGCAGGGTAAAGTGAACTTGTAATACTAGAAACAAGTAAATTTTGCCTTTTGAATATATATAAAATAAGAGGAATATGCTTTCCCCTTGAATTCATTTGGTGACAGATTTGAACAATTGTTGGTAGCTGCTTGCTTCCTTAGTAATTCTCTTGCCTTAGGACAAAGGTCTTCCTAAGAACAATAATAGAGGCCAAAGACTCACATACTGAGCCTTCTTTTAGTATCGAGCTAAAGAGGTTTAAAAGGTTTTGTCATCCTGGACTAAAACCTATACCATGAACTCCGTTTTTGCTAACCTATCCAAAAAAATAACATGGAAAAACATAATTTGGGAGATAGCCAAAAACATACAAACATTTCAAAGTCTTGTGTGTGTTTGCAGCTTCATGCCCGAGAATACTTTGGTGACTTAACATTACAAAAGGCAAATTAGATAATTTCAATTAGTAGCTGATATTATTTAAATATTGGACATAATTATGTTACTCTTCCTTTATAAGTTATTGTGAATTTTTTAAGAGCAAAAGAATTCTCATTCTAAGGTAAATCAAACTGTACGACGAAAATACATTAAAGAAGCATGCTTTTAAAAACTGGAAAATATTTAAAACTAAAACTACAGAAAAATCAGATATAGGACATTGAATATATAAAAATTTAAGTATATAGTAAAAGGGTGTTTATCCAGTACCATCAGGATGGGGATGTACATAGAGGAGTATAGACTTCTGTATACCAAAGCTTCATTCAGACCAAGCTGAATTTAGATTAAACCAGCACTAGCTAAGTTAGGTTTGGGCCTGTTAGAAAGTTATAGTTACAAGATGTATTAAGGCTTTTAACAAATGTAGTTACTTAACATGCTGGGGATGTTTGTATAAAATAAGGTCAAAACTATCTCAGTAGTCTAGAAAAAAATCTGTCAAAGCTACCTTTTTCGTTATAAAAACTGATGTGCTTTACCTTTGACATGAGAGAGCATTTTTTAAATTTGACTTTCACCAAAAGTATAAAAAATATAAAATACATAACTGATTTAAGTGAAACATAAGCCCAATTTATTTAAAAAACAAAATTAAAATTACTCAGAGAAAATGAGAGACAGATACAGAGAAAGTAGTCATGTGGCACTGCCCTACATATCCCTTAATCCACTTCTATGGAAAAGAGGTAAATTTTTTTTAAAAGGAGGTAAATTACTGATAGAATCGGATTACTGACCCACCCAAGAAGGATGGAGTGCATGCCCCACCCAGGAAATAGTGAATGTACCAATCCCCGCCTCCCTAAGCCTTTAAATCCCCATCTGCCATAGTGGGTGTGTGGAATTCCTTCCTGGTCAGGGATTTCACCCCACCTGCACCCGCACTGATCACACACAACTGGGACTCTGTTTTCCTTTCCTTTGGCGCCTTGGAATAATCTTTCATCTTTGGGTCTGGAACCTCTCACTTACATTTTCTATGTATCTTCTATGATCTACAACCTGTACCTCTTTCCCCACGTCTCATATCATCTGTATATTCAACACAGAATCACTCCTCTTTGGGGGAAGTATCTTTTCATTTCCTGCAAGTCTTAAGAAAGCTTAGGAAAGAAGGTGCAAAGAAAAAGTTGTGAAATTACAAAGTTAGAAGACTGTACTGAGTTAAGTGAGAATCTAAGGACCCAGCAGTCCCAGAGTTTGCTGTGTGTATTAATGTCATTTCAATTAAAGTCTCCATATATGCTAGTCAGTTATGACCTACTGATCTAAAACTATCAAGATGCAATAATTGATGTTAGTAATGAACATCAGACATCAAGAAAAGATAATATCTTCATTATGTTCTGGTTCTTTATGGCCAGGAAGAAAATTTTTACAAAGATTTTTATTTTAAAAAGCTAAAAATCATAAGTGCTAGTATTTAAAAGACTAACTTTAGTTATCTAGGCTACTTCTTCCAGACCTTTTTCCATTACATTCATGATAATTTAGTTTCTGTTGTATTCTCATTTTCTAAATCTCATTTATAGCTAACACCTTTTAACAATTCTGAAATGTAGCTCTACGTAATTAACGTGCACGATAGCCCTTTTCACACCTACCTGTTAAATTTTATTTATTAAAACAAATGCTGACATTATTAAAAGCTATAATGAACTACAGTTAAGTCTAGATGGCAACCGACTTAAGCACATAAATGCCCACGTGACATTGTGAATACAGTAAAGTCTTGGCAGCTTGAATTTAACCTTATTGGTTCCCAGGAGGGCAAAAGAGCTCCTTGGGAAGTCCTAAATTGTAATTCTGTTTAACCGAGGCTTTGAATCCTGTGCACCCGAGGATGCTCCATGGGAATGCATCCTCAAATTAGTGCATGTCCTAGGTCACTCCTCAAAATCCCCATGCACTTCAAGTTTTAAAACGTGGGTCAAACTTTTCTGTAAAGGGCCAGACAGTAAATACTTTAGGCTTTGCTGGGCAGACGATGTGCCCTTACAACGCAAGAAAGCAGCCATGGGCAATACATTAAGGAAGGAACGTGGGTGTGTTCCAATAAAACTTTATTTATAACCCGTGAAATTTGAATTTCATCCTTTTTCACATGTCATGAAGGAGTGCATTTCATATTCCCATTTAAAAATGTAAAACCATTCTCAGCCGGCCTGCCGTACGTAACAGGCCCATGTGTCTGGCTGGCTGCAGGTGCCCACCACAGCTTTATCACATACCCAAGCGACCGCTGAGAAGAGGACCCGGGTGACCACGGGAAGTCCCCGGACGAGGCGACACGGCTACACCGAGAGCCCCAGTGCAGCCGGCACGTCGCAGCGGGTCGCGGGGCGCTCAGGGCACCCCTCATTGCCCAGGCCAGAACCCTGGGTAGGGGCTTGGGAGGACAGTGGGACCTGGGAAAAGGAGGCGCGGACTTCAAGGACCGGGAACCGGAAGGTTCCCTGAGGGGTGCCCCCTGGGTCGCTGCCCCCTCAGGCCGGTCACTCACTCGGATAAGCTGGCAGGGACGAAGGCCATGCCAACAGCACAACTAGGAGGACTAAGGGCTTCATGGGCGTTGTCCGCAGCACTCCGCCATGCGATGGGAACGTCCTGGGGCCACCAGGCCGGGTTACCCAATAGCCAAAAGGGGAGGTATCTGCTCCGGCCGCCCTACCTCAGGGCCCAGGACACCTGGCAACGGCTGTCCACAGCGCGCAGGCGCAGCAGGGTGGGGGTGGGGAGCGCTAGGGGTCAGGGCCCTCGTCGCGTGGTGGGGGCGGGGCCCTTTCCTGGTGCGCATGCGCCCTCTACACGCTGTGCTATGGGCGGGCTAAGCCTTCTTGACGCCTGATTACCTCAGGGGCTGTGTTGAGGGAGGAGCGGCGATAGCTGGGTTCAGACGGTGCACGCTGGGCATGCAGACACAGTTATAACCTGCACAGAAGGAACAGAGATAGGAGCCACAAATAACCAAAAAATCAAAACACCGGGAAATGGCCCTGATAGAGCACTGAAGCACAAAGGAAGATTCCCCCACAGAGGCTGGGGAAGTTGTCAAATGGAGGAAAGCTTGGGTTGCCCCGAGGCAACTATCAGGCCTGAAAAACTATCAGGCCGGATGGAGGGAGTGAAGGGGCAGGTGAGTGCAGAGAGGTAGGCAGGGGTATTAATGACACTTAAAGAGCTTGGGTATTGTTTTGTTTTTCTAAATAATTCTGTTTCTTTGATATTCTTGAAAAGGTAAGTTTAGGGTTGAGGGAGGGTTTTGACTATAGCAAGAGGGCATTTCTTAGAGTGATGGATGGTGGCGGCCACAAGAATCTATACATATGTTAAAATTCATAGAACTGTACACGAAAAACAATGTATTTTACTGTATGATTATTTTTTTAAAATTTATATACACTCATATCTCCACCTGAGGAAGCAAGGGGCTTGGATTTAGTTTGCGGCCAGGGAGAGTACTGCAAGGTTGTGAGCTGGGAGAAGTTGTGATAAGATTTGCATTTCAGAAAGGTCCCTCTGGCTGTTTAAATGAGTCTAAGCCCCTGTCACAAGACACCGTGTTGGAGCAAGGAAAGTGTCTTTTATTAGGAGAGCCAGCAAGCAGAGAGGGTGTCAGACTAATATCCTAATGAACCATCTTAAGTAAGTATGAACGTTAGGCCCCTTTTTATGTTAAGAGGAGGAGGGTAGGATGCACCAGGTAAGGGAGGACCCCAGATGGCTGAACATCAGTCGGGGCCTAAGGAGGTTGTAAAACTTGTTTACTCATAGTTAACTTTGGAAGAGTAGGTCAGAACGTGATGTTCCTACAAATCTCTAACATTGCTTTGTTACTTGTGTGTTTACTTTCATTTCTCCAGGAGTTAGTTCTGGGAAAGGGATGGTTACAATCTTTTTTCTAGCCTGCTGAGTCAAGCAGAAGCTTTTAACCTAAAGTATATTACTGCAGGGAGTCAGAAGCAAAACGAAGTTAGTTACGTTAAGCCTCCTTTCCACTATTAAACCTGTGCCATGAAGAATGGGTTGGAGAGAAATAAGACCAGAGGCAAGGAGCCAAGTAAGGGAGGCTTTTCTAGTAGTTCAGGCCTGGAATGATAGGAGCCTGGACTCTTGGCAGCAAAAGATACGGGACATATGGGTAGTACCCAGAAATAATTAGAGCTAGAATCAACAAGATTAAGGGACTGATTAAATGTGGGGAATAAGGGCAAAGGAAATAATGCACAAATTTCTTGCTTGAGCATCTGGGAATGTGATGGTGCCATTTACTGAGATGGGGAACACAGAACACAAACAAGGGTAAAGAAGATAATGAGGTTTGTTTTCAACATTTTTATATTGAGATGTGCTTGGGACCTCCTACGGGAGTGTTCTGTCCAGTGAGCTGATGGATGAGGGGCCCTGAAAAGAGCTGAAATGGAGGTGGAGGTTTGGGAAGTGTCAGAATCTACAAGTGGGGATGTCTGACATTGCCTGAAGGATGTCTTCAGAATGATACCACCGGGCCTAGGACAGATCCTGAGAAACATGCATGCTAAAAAAAGGAGGAGGGAACTGAAAAGAAGATCAGAAGTGAGGAGAGGAAAACTAGGGAGCCACACACACTTCATGAAAGAGGAAGAGTCCAAGACTGTCAAATGCTTCTGAAAGTCAAACAAGAAAAGGACTTTAGTAACAAGATGCTTGGCAGAAGCAGTTTCCGAGGGATGGTCTGGGCAGAAGCAGAACACAGTGAATTGAGGAAAGAATAAGGTGATGAAGTGGTGATAGCTAGTACAGACTTTTTGCAGGAGACCATAAAGTGCTCTACCACTGCTTAATCCAAATATAACAGCATGCTAGCATCAAACAACAACTACAATTATGTGTCACTTAACAGCAGGGATGCATTCTGAGAAATGTATTTGTAGGGGATTCATCACTGTACAAACATCATAGAGTATACACAAACCAAGATGGTATAGTCTACAGCCCACTCTTATTATATGGTATGGTCCCTAGGCTACAAACCTGTATGGTACTATTCAGCCATAAGAAAAGATGAAGACTTTAAATCTTTTGTGTTTACCTAAATGGAGTTCAAACACATTCTTCTTGGTTAAGTATCTCAAGAATGGAAAAAAGTTTCCAATGTACTCAGTACTAATATGATACCAACATATAAACTACTACACGCTCACACGAAAGAATGCAAGTCTAGAAGGGGGGTGATGAGGGAGGGCAATTGGTGGGATCTCACCTAATGTGCACAATGTGAGGGTGTTCATCACATCCCCAGGGTGAAGGGCTCAACTACAACTTGAACTTTACCTGAGAATTGAAAACAATGTAACCTAAACATTTGTACCCTCATGTTAATCTGAAATTTTTAAAAAATACCAGTACAGAAAATACCTATTTCTGTTTTGAATATGGTAGGCATTTGTAACACAGTGTTAAGTGTATCTAAACATATTTAAACATAGAAAAGGTACAGTAAAAATACCATATTATAAACTTATAGGACCACCATTGTACATGCTGTCTGTTGTTGGTTGACTAAATACTTTTATGCGGCATGTGACTGTATGGAATACATAACAAAAGCTTTAACATGATATCAATATTGTGATATAAATTATGTAGTATAAATTCAGGGGGGAAACGTTTATGTCCTAACATAACCATAATGAGTCATCTATAATATAAAGACAAAATACAAATTAAAATGATGATAACATTATGGACTGAATGTTTGTGTCGCTTCAAAATTTGTATGTTGAAACCCTGTATCTGTAGATGACTACTGGTCCCTTTGGGGAAGGCTAGAAGTTGACAGTCAAGATATTTACTTATAATGTTATTGCTAGATTCTTCTTCATGGGTGAAGCTTTCACTTCATTTAGGAGACTTTGGATTTGTAAATAGACTGGCATTTGGGTGACAGACTGTGAATGAGAGGTTTAAGTAGGATCTCAGTTTTTTAGGCCCACAGTTGAGTTCTTTTTTCTTTGTTTTGTTATAAAAATCATTTAAGACCTTAGCAGCTTTCATCTTATGAATCATCATAAAGGAAATGGTGAGGTAACCAAGGAATTACCGTTGAGTTCCAGTTAAAAAAGAAAGTGTTTTAACTCCATGTATTCTCTGACCTATGAACTAACATAGAAAAAAACTCCAAAGTAGGGAGATGAGTGGGGGGTAAAAAAGAGTACAGAAAAATACATGCATCCATTTATGCAGAATCACACTAAGTTATATGTATGTTTATGTGAATTTACCAGAACTCATTCTGAAAGGAAACTCAGCAAGCTGATAATGATTCTTGCTTCCAGGGAAAGATATGAGATTAGGGGAGGATGGGGGCTTTCTGAAGGAAGAAACTTGCTGCTTTTTTTTTTCTTTTTTTTTTTTCTGAGGCAGTCTCACTCTGCTGCCCAGCAGGCTAGAGCGCCATGACATTAGCCAAGTTCACAGCAAACCCAGACTCCTGCCTCAGCCTCTCAAGTAGTTGAGACTACAGGCTCCCACCACAATGTCTGTCTAATTTTTCTATTTTTAGTAGAGACAAGGATCTTGCTTTTTTTCAGGCTGGTCTAGAACTCCTGACCTCCAGGAATCCTCCTGCCAGAGTGCTAGGATTACAAGATCCATGCTCAGCCAAGAGAATCTTGTTTTTTACTCTAGGTTCTTTCCTTATCCCTTAAAATTTTCTGAGCAAGATTGTATTATATATTATGCATTGCTTATGTAATTAAAAGTAAAACCAATAACTTTTTTAAAACTCTAGATACCTAGAGAAAGGGAGACCAATAGTAAAAATACGTACCTTATGCCTCATGTTTTCACCTGCTAACTTCAATGAAATTTTTTTTTTTAACCAATCATCTTTTATTTGGAGGTTAATTCTCAATAGGACATAAAAGAATTCAATAATGATTGAGTTTCTTACAGAAGGTGCTGGACCAAGGAGGTCAAGGTCAGGTGTGCAGTGTGCACCCCCCTCACAGGCCCCTTGTCAGTGGTACTTGCATAACAGCTTGTGTTTGAGTTCCTTTTAAGAAAGACAGTATGGGCGGTGCCTGTGGCTCAATGGAGTAGGGTGCCAGGCTCCATATACTGGAGGTGGTGGGTTCAAACCCAGCCCCGGCCAAAAACTGCAAAAAAAGGGAAAGAAAGACAGTAGCTGAAAAGTGCATTAGCTGCCAGCACCACAGCAACCCCAGTGATGCTCCCCTTTTTCGTGTTGATGTAATACTGATGGTAAGCTCTTAGAAAGGCTCCAGCAATGCCTTTGTGGGTGAAATCCCACATCAAAGTCCAGCTTGGCAGCTTCCCTAGTGTGACATTCCTGAGTTTCTTCTCTTTCACTGACACTGTTGACACCATCTTGGAGCTCTGATGTCTTCACTGAAATATTTTTAAAGTGGCAAATTTGCTACCCATAAGAAGTATTACTACTTAGCCTGCATTTCTGCTTCACCTCTGATTCTGTATACTGTTTTAATAAGTAATCACAGGGTCATTTACTATGCCTTTTTCTCAGTGATTTTTTTAAATCTCCTCTTTATAGCAGTTCTTTTGCTTCTCTATTTCACATAGCACCTTGATGGTGCTCTGTAAAGACTTAGTAAAAAACAAGTAATGGGCAGTGCCTGTCACTCAAAGAGTAGGGCACCCACCCCGTATGCTGGAGGTGGCGGGTTCAAACCCAGCCCTGGCCAAAAACTGCAAAAAAAAAAAAAAAAAAAACAAGTCATGCTCCTCGAACCTAAAGGGAAAGAGTTCTTCTTCTCAGGTCCCCTAGAATGAAATCCTCTTGTGTTTCAAGGCTCAAATGCCACATGTTCTGGGAATCCTCCTACCCCTGTCATCTCTCCAATTAGAATGTATCAAATCTTCTCTGTCCCCAATTTCCATAATGCTATATTATAGCTTCTATTTCATTGAATTACTGTATTTTATGTTTTTACCAATTAATCTTCTCTAGCTAGGTCTAAGTTATCTCTGCATCTCACCCTCCCCAGCCCAGCCAAAATTTGGTATTTACCAGGTGCTCAATAAATGCATGTTTAAGTTCAATTGAAATTAAAAGTTTGGGAATTTTTACATAGGTTTTTATGGAACCTTGAAAGGAGGTAATAACATTAATCCAGCTACAGAGAAAACTTCCAGCACAATTTTCAATCTGCAGAAGAAACCCCTCATCTCTAAGTGTCTTGATGCCAATATTTAAGTCCAGGTGAAACAGATTACATGTAGCCTCATCTACCCTTTTCTCTATATAGTCTACAAGTAATTCTGGACAATAAATTCGTGATTGTGAAATTACTATGTCAAAGGGAAGGCACCAGTTTCCATTTCCATCAATAGAATAGTTACTTACTGAAACCAGGTAGCATGATCTTTGAGGACCAGACATGTCAAATATGGAGTCATCTGTTTCATTTTGTTTTTCAGTGAAGCAAAAGGAAGCAAAAGATTTTTCCTCCTCCTCCTCCTCCTCCTCCTCCTCCTCCTCCTCCTCCTCCTCCTCCTCCTCCTCCTCCTTTCTCTCTCTCCCACCCCACCTTGGACCTAGACTTAATTCACATGTGATGCTTATTATTTTTTTCCTTATTAACTCAATGGATTTGAATTAATAGGCTAACAGATGTGTTTGTCTCTCTAGAAAAGAAATACACATATTTGGGGAGTCCTTCCTCCACCGTCAGAGGTCACTTCTCCAGTCCTTTCCTCTGCCTTAGGTACTCTCCTAGGATCAACATACAGGGCAGCTCCAACCATAGCCCATGCCTACTTAACACCAATGCATTTTTTATGTCTCAGATCTCAAATGTCACTTTCTAACAGTGCTTGGCCTAGTGCCTGGAAAAAGTTGAAATTCAACACATTAGATTAATGAGTAAATGAATGAATCTACCCATCTCTCTATCCACTCTGCCCCTCTGAAAACCACCAGGATCCTTTTGGCATGATAGCACTAGTGGCTTTGTCAGAGGAGGCACTCAGCCACCTGGGGGCAGCAGAGCCTCACCAATGGCTGGGACGGCGCTTGGCAGGCGCTTGGCAGGCGCTTGGCATTACTTCAGCACATCTGTGTGTACTGTGCAACTAGAAAATCGGATTTTATTTTTCTGGGCTACAGCATGTTTTGCCATTGTGTGCTTTGCTTTACTCTCATGCCTTGTGTTCTAGATGCACAAAGTAGCGTGTAATCATGTTTAAAATGACTTAGTAATATAGCCTTTGTTCTCCCAAGTAAGATTTCCTTCAGTGCCACCTACCTAGAGGAATGTTGCACATCCAGTCTTTCCTCTGACTGTTAAAGCTAATTTATATGCAGTCACATTGTAGACAGTCTGGGCTAAAATAATTCACAAAATGAGACCTGGGAGCACACAAAAGAGGCATCTTGACCCTTGGGAGTGCTCTCTTTCCATAGGTTCTGCCTCGCCTGAGGTGGGCAAAATGCACTTTTTATTCACTACACAGGACTCCAAGTTGGCTTCACGGGATGTTTTTGTTTTAATACATGAATGGCAAGCAATCCTGGAATGTGGGTGGGGGTAGCTGGGAGAGGGGTGTGAGCATGTGAGTCTCAGTATTTTTAGCTCTGTTCAGGAAAACCCTCTCTGCTTCCTCTTGGCTCTACCAAAGTCAGTGTGCAGCCTTGTGGCAATCTGAGAGTGTCCTACAGCGATGTGAGAACAGTGACAATCTGAGAGTGTCACTAGTGACTTACAGAGATGTCAGAACAATGATTTATTGTTCCTTGGATTCATCCAGCTAAGAAAGTCCTGGAATTTTTAAGAGTCCTCAACATAAATTTAGTTTGAATTCATTTAACTTCTGAAAAATGAAATATGTCCCCACTAAATAGGAACATTGTTAAGGACACAATGTTCTTTGTTGTTTGTACTTCAGGGACTTTTCACAGTGCCTGGCAGATTGTGGACTCTCTAAGTACCTGTTGAATAATATGTGGCACTTTCTGGAGAGCATCACCAAGTCAAAAAGAAGATGACTTTGGATAAAGAGGACCTTAACCTCTTTGGATCTCATTTGACTTATCCCTGAAATAATAACCCATTATATTTGAATTGTGCTTTAGTCTACACTTTAGACTGTATATGTATTTCCTTTGGCATTCACAAGTGTACTGGGAGGGTAGGCCAAACTAATACTATATTAGCACCCCAGTTCCATTGATAAGAAAACTGAGGCTCAGGGTAACTGACAGCCAGGCCACCCAGCGACATCCTGATGAGTTAAGACTATATAATCCAGGTCTTCTGACTGAATACAGCACATGTTCACAGCACCTGTCTGGATTATAAGGGACAATTGGGCTAGTCATTCTCTACCAGCTTTCTTTGCACCTTTGTTCTAGCTCCAACAATGATTCCCATACCTCACTGAGAGTGAAGAAATGTTTTGTTTTGTTTTTTATGGAATGATTTATTAACATACTTGTTCAATAAAACCTTCACATTTAATAGGATAAGAGTGAATTCTTGTTCTAATTTCTTACTGTTTGTGGACACAGGAAGAAATGTTTTAATAGTCAAGACCTTGGGTATTGGCAGAGAAATGGACACATATATCAATGGAACTGAATAGAAAATTCAGAAATGGACCACAGTAGTATGTCCAAGTGATTATTTTACAAGATGTGAAAGCAATGCAATGAAGTAAAGATCCCCTTTTGAACAAATGGCCATTTATTTTTCACTACAACCCCTGGAAACAGCAATCTGCTCCGTCTCTGTGGATTTACCTATTGTTGATATTTCATGTCAATGGAATGATGTGTGACCCTATGTCACCTTTTGTTATTGTCTTTTTTCACTTAGCATGACATTTTCAAGTACATTCCATATTATAGCATGTATCAGTACTTAATTGTTTTTATGACAAAATAATATTCCATTGTATATGTATTTACTACAGTTTGTTTCTCTTTTTATCTGCTAATAGACATTTGGGTTCTTTCCATTTTTTGGCTATTGTGAATAATGGTGCTATAAACATACATGTAAATGTATTTGAGTGTTTTTTTTTCAATGCTTTGGGGCAATTCTTTAAAATTGTTGGATTGAATAGTAATTCTTCATGTCATTTTTTGCTGAACCACCAAACTTTTTCACAGTAGCTGGACATTTTGCATTCCTACCAACAATAAACAAGGGTTCAGATTTCTCTACATCCTCACCACAACTTGTTATTTTCTGATGTGTTTGTTAATTATAGCTACCCTAATGAGTGTGAAGTGGTATCTCATTGAGTTTGTGACTTGCATTTCCCACTTTATCGCCCTCAGTAGAGTGCATCTTTTCAGGTGCGTCTTGGCCATTTGTGTATCTTCCTTAGAGAAATGTCTTCAGTTTTTAATTGAGTTGCTTCTCCTTTGGTTGTTGAGTTATAAGAGTTCTTTGTATATTGTAGATACCACTAGATGCTTAGCAGATCATTTCTTCCATCATGGTTGTCTTTTCACTTTCTTGATAATGTGTTTCATCTCAAAAGTTTTTAATTTTGGGCGGTGCCTACGGCTCAGTGTTTAGGGCACCAGCCCTATATACCAAGGGTGGCAGGTTCAAACCTGGCCCCCGCCAAACTGCAACAACAAAAATAATAGCAGGCGTTGTGGCGGGCACCTGTAGTCCTAGCTACTTGGGAGTCTGAGGCAAGGAGTTGGCTAGGAGGCTAAGCCCAGGAGTTGGAGGTTGCTGTGAGCTGTGTGATTTCATGGCACTCTACTGAGGGCGATAAAGTGAGACTATCTCTACAAAAAAAAAAAATTTTTTTTAAGTTTGTAATTTTAACGATGTCTACTTTGTTTTTTCCTCTGGTTGCTCATGCTTCTGGCATCATATCTCAAAATCTATTGCCAAATCTAAAGCCATGAAGATCTACCTGTATGTTTTCTTCTCTTGGTTTTAGTTTTAACTTTTATATTTAGATTGTTGATATAGTTTGAGTTAAGTGTTTTATATAGTGTGAGGTAGGGGTCCAACTTCATTCTTTTGCATGTGGATACCCATTGGTCCCAGCATCATTTGTTGAAGATGCTATACTTCCTACATTGAACAATCTTGGCACTTTTGTCAAAAATCAGTTGTCCATGGATGAGTGGGTTTATTTCTGGCCTCTCAGTTCCATTTCATTGTTCTATATATGTATTCTTATGGCAGTACCAGCCTGTTGCAGTTACTGTAACTTTGTGATAAGTTTTGATATCTAAAAGTGTGAGTCCTACAACTTTCTTTTTCTTTTTTAAGATTACTTCAGGTATTTGGGGCTCTTTTTATGTCTATGATCCATACAGATGTCTTTTTACTTAGGCCTCTGATTTCTCTCAACAATGTTTTGTAATTTTTGGTGCACAAGTCTTTGACCTCTTTGGTTAATTCATTCCTAGGTATCTTAATGTTTGAATGCCATTGAAAATAGAATTGTCTTCCTAATTTTCTTTCAGATTGTTCATTGTTTGTGTGTAGAAACATGACTGAATTTAGTGTTTTGATCTTGTACCCTGCAACTTTGTCAAATTTGTTTAATATTCCTGACCCACTTCACTCCTCCAGGCCGTTTGGAATGTCCAGAAATAAAAAAGTTTTAGAGTCACTCATACACAGCTTGTGCTTCCTGTTTTAAACATATCTTAAAAGTTTACTTGGATGGTATCTAGAGAGAAACAAATGTAGGCTTGGGAAAACTAAAAGGAGAAGAAATAGCTTAGGAAAGAAGGAAAAGAATTCTTTATTCCTTTTTTCCCTTATATTTCCAATAAAGCAATATGAATAAGTACAAATATATAACATTAATTTTTTTTTTAGACAGAGTCTCACTTTGTCACCCTGGGTAGAGTGCCACGGCATCATAGCTCACAGAAACCTCAAAATCTTGAGCTTAAGAGTTTGATTCTCTTGACTCAGCCTCCTGAGTAGTTGGGACTACAGGCGCCCGTCACAATTCCCAGCTATTTTTAGAAACGGGAGTCTCACTTTTGTTCAAGCTGGTCTCTATCTCCTAAACTCATGCAATCCACCCCCTTTAGCCTCCCAGAGTGCTATGATTACAGGCATATGCCACCGTACCCGGCCTTATAGCTTTATTTTTTAAATCAATATATAGCTTTATTTGATTAGTAACGTTAACATGTTGCCTAACTGAAAATTTTTCCTTAAAATTCAGTAGGATACATCAGCTTTTTTATTTGTTTCATTCCTATATCTGGGATGGTGTGGTGAAGCCTAATTTATTTGCAGGATCCATGATGTCTTTTTATATACCATCACCTCTACCTTTTGTCTCTCATGTCAGTACAAGGAAGAAGTACGGTGATGTTCAGAGTCCGGACTAACTAACAACACAATTCCTGTTTTTTAAAAAGTGTTTTTTTAAATTTTGCCTTAAAATAGAAAAAGTAATATACATGGATCCTAGAATATTAAAATGACACTCTCCTATTCCCACTCCTAAATATTAACTACTCTTTTTTAATGAAAAATAAGCTTTTATTTTAGGTTCATCCACAGCCAAAGAGTATCTTCAATGTTTGTCCATTTATACCAGTGTGATCAATACCCACAAAAAATAAGACATCTGCAAGGCGGGGATTGAAAGATCGCAGATGGTACAATCAGAAAATCTAACTTCAAATCCTGGCTTTGCCAGTTAGCAGCAACTGAGTGAAGTTAACCTCTATAAGTCACATATGTTTTCTCATTTATAAAATATAATAGCAGCTTCATCAATGCTTAGCACAGGAGCTTTGCACACTTTATCACACTTCTGTTGTCACTCTAAGCAGGAATTAGAGCTTCCATCTCATATAGGGAGACCTCTTCTGACCTCTCTATTTAAACAACCACCTTCCCCTATACTCTCTACTTCCTTACCCCGTTACCCTGGGACTACAGGTGCCCGCCATCTGAGATATCTCACCACCTGAGATACTATTTATTAACTGGTTTATATGTTTACTATCTGTGAGCCCCCACTAGAAAGTGATTTCCTAGAGAACAGGAATTTTCCCCTTTTCACCTGCTACATCTTCAACACCTAAAAAATTATACTCCAGATATTTGTGGAATAAATAAACTATGATACCACTTTTAACCGAAGTGTCTCATACAATTTTTCTAAGCTACTTAAAATTTTTTATTTTGGTAGATTTAGAGGGTACAAGTTATTTTTGGATTCATAGATGAATTGTATAGTGGTGTATTCAGGGCTTTTACAGCAACTATTACCCAAATAGGATACATTGTACTCAAAAGGTAATTTTTGATCCCTTACCCTGATCCCAACAATCCCTCTTCTGAGTCTCCAAAGTCCATTATGCCAGTCTGTATGACAATGTATGCTTGTAGGATAGAGCATAGGGTTAAAAGTGCTAGGCACTAAGGACAAAGTAATCTGGGGAAAAGCCAAGCATCACTGCTGGCCCTGAGCACTGAGAACAATACTCACTAGACACAGCAACTGTCTCAGCCCTGAGTCATATTTAGCAGTGATAAGAAAAAGGCAAGACAGAAATTCAGTAAACAGAATGTGTTAAGAATTCAATCATGCTTCTCTGCAACTGGGCACGGCGAGTCTGGGGAGACAAGACTCCAGACATCTCTGGCCGGTGGGATCTGCCTATGATCATCCCTTTGAGGATACAGGGAGCCAGCAAGGGACTTCTTGACCCCAGGAGGAGGACAAAAACAGGGGAAAACTGGCAAGTGGCTGCGTGTGTTCAATCGACCTAATCACGCCGACAACTGTGAGTACAAGCAAACAGTGAGACTGCAAACTGGAAAGGCCTTACCTGTGAACTTTTTTGGTGTTCTTGGACTTGGCACTCAGTTGAGCTGCCTGGGGGAGAGCTTGAGCAGAAGTGTGGAGAACTTTGGGCATTCTCTGGGGCCCCAAAATGAGCCACTAAGCTGGGCTCAGTGAAAGCCATTGTGTGAAGAAACTGCTACGGCAAGCTCCGCCCTCAGGGTCCCAGAGCAAGGAACGGGCAGGACAAAGTAACCTAGTGATTGAGCAGCTTAAAGGTGGGGACTGAACGGCCTCATAGCCCTAATCCTTAGGAGCAGAGTGAGATGGTTTTGGCACACTGGAGCCTTGGACTGTTGCCTTGGGTAGAGTGCCCTGATGTCACAGCTCACAGCAACCTCAAACTCCTGGGCTTGGTGCCGCCCAGACTTCCATAAGAGTTGTGTAGCGACCCCCGACCGGTGACCCACACCCACCAGGGCTCCACATTCTCTAACCAGGAACTGCGGGAGCCACGCAACCCTGCGTCCCCCTTCCTGTGTCCTCCCAGCCTCCACACTAGCTCATCCATCTGACCAGGGACTCTGGTAGCTGCGTGCCCTCTGGAGCCCTCCCTGCCTCTGCATAGAGCCCTTCTCCTGGCCAGAGACTACTAGATCCTTGGGTTCTCTGTGCCAAACTCACTGGGCACCAGGCACAGAGAACTGTGAGCACCACCACAAGCCCTGTTGCTGAATCCGGGTGTGTCACACACTGGAGCTGCTTCCACAACCAGAACTCCCTAACTAGAGCAGCCCCAGAGGAACTACACAGGGTCACTCCATACAAAGATCCAGCAACAATAGAGTGATCCCGCTGGGGCCTAATCTTGGAGAGACACCTCCCCAACTCTGAGGATGGCCAGAGGCAATGGTGAAAAGCAATCATGAGGTGAAATCAACAGAAAAACTCTGGCAATATGAATAATCAGAGCTGCTCAATTCCCCCAAGGATCAATGGGGCAGAAACACGACAAGACCCCATGCACAAACAAACAGCTGAGATGTCAGAAATTGAATTCAGGATCTGGATAGCAAATAAGATCGAATTAGAATTCCAAAGGTTATCTCAAGAATTCAACGGATTCAAAGAGCAAATGACCAAAGATTTTGAATCATTGAGACAAGAAGTTGCATCACTCAAAGAATTGAGAAACACAGTAGAATCCCTCAGTAACAGAATGGAGCAAGCAGAAGAAAGAATTTCTGACATTGAAGACAAAGCTTTTAAACACTCCCAAACCATCAAAGAAGAAGAGAAATGGAGAGCAAAAACAGACCACTCTCTCAGAGAGCTCTGGGATAATTTGAAGAAAACCAACATTCATCTTATAGGGATCCCCGAAAGTGATGAAGTGGCTTCACAAGGCACAGAGTCTCTTCTCCATGAGATTATGAAGGAGAACTTTCCAGATATGCCAAGAGATTC
>CAUYPK010039917.1:0-10133 GCA_963574355.1 Loris lydekkerianus | reverse complement strand
TGTTCCTCCTTTCCTCACCCCATCCCTCCTTCTTTCTCTCTCTGCTCTCCCCTTCCCCCACCCCCACCGGGTCCTTAAATGTCATTAATTGTCCACATAACAAAATTGAGTACATAGGATTCATGCTTCTCCTTTCTTGTGATGCTTTACTACCACTTCCATCCAGGTTAATACAAAGGATGCAAAGTCTCCATTTTTTTAATGGCTGAATAGTATTCCATGGTATACATATACCGCAGCTTGTTAATCCACTCCTGGGTTGGTGGGCATTTAGACTGTTTCCACATTTTTCCTTAGGCTATTTTGATGTGTAGATGACTAGATGAGTTTTCCATATTATCTCTGTTATATAGCTTCAATTTAGAAATGGACAAAAAAGAAACAATATAGAAAGCAAAGATAAACAATCCAGAAAGTCTCAATTTACATTTGGGTGTAAAACTATACAGATTTTTTCTTTATAGTCATACCAAACATGTATGGGGCTAAGCAATATTGTCACATTATGAATTCGATGCCACAGTATATCCATTGACAACATATTACTTTTTAATCCTTTTGAAGAAGATGTTGGTAAAAGAGATGAGTGACCCAAGGCCAGGAACTTATCTTTTATCAATTGATTCCATTCAATAACTTATATGCTATCTTGAGAACATTACTCAGAAATAAAGTAATTTTTATAACTTCATAATAATGTTTCAAAAGCTTCAGACATAAGAAATTCCTTTGTAGTAATTGATCCAAATATAAACTATCAAAATTCACACCTTCTTATTAAGCTTTAAAGATAACATTGAATTTTTTTATAGCTATCAGCATGGAATTAAAATTAGCTTCATACAGGCAAAAGTAAATAGTCATGATTGTGTGAAATGAAGAGAAGAGAAGATTTCATGAACAACAAAATGTGTCTCATAATTTAGCATTTAGATGAACTGATATCAAATGAATCAGAATCACAGATGGGCTCTTTATCCCCTTCAAAAATATACATTTTTTTAGTTGAAATCTTAAGAGTGGAAATATTTGACAAGTAATTGGTTGTTATTTTATCAATACAAGGCCTACAATCAATTTTGTGATATTTTATAAAGACATAATTCTATCATCTCTAATAGGGTAGAATTTTTAAAGTAGAGCTTTTAAGCTTGAAAAGACAGCTGCTATGCACATCTTATGAATCTTTTCTGTGAATTCATTATAGTGCATTATTATGAAATGACTGGGATGAAAGCAGCAATCTAACTGGGATGAAAGCCACAATCTGGCTTGCTGAGAAGCCCCCTTCTCCTGTCACCATCCTGTGGAATTTAAACCATAGAGAGGGGCTAATGTCACATAAAAGTGCCTACTTAAGTACTCATGACTGATGACATTTGATGATTTCTAATGTTGGCTGAACCCCCATATTTTATATTTTTTAAAGTGGTGTGAACTGTGGCACTCATTATTTATTTTTGCAATAACTTTTTCTATTTTCATTGTCGATATTGTGAATACTTATAGGAATAAAAAGGATTCAATTTGGTACAATGACAATAGCTGAGGATAAGAATATAGTTGATACTAAAAATTGAGCTCATATGTTTCATGCTCTAAAATATGGTTATTTTTAATTATATGAAATGAACTGAACCATTATTTTACCCTCTTTACTCTTTCTTCAAAGCAGAAAAATCTAGTTATTTAGAAAAATTATGGGTATGTATGTTTAAACCTGAGGATTCTAAAATATTTTAAATACTTTAAAACCTCTCCATTTAAAATTATTTTTGAAGTAACGTTTTTACATGCATAAAAGCAAATTGAACTTTTTTAAAACAGGAGTTTCATTCTTTTCTAGTTAAATTGACATCTCTCTATCAAACTGTAGTACAGAGTCTGCAAATGGAGAAGTTTATATTGCCTAATAACATTTAAACATTTCTTTTATAAAACTGTAGTAATGTGGGACAGGTACAAAACATCAATTTACTTCAGTGTAAAAAAAAAAAAGTATATGTAAAACAAAACAAGTGTATTCTGTGTTCTTTTTAAAGTGCCAAAATCAGATTTCTTTCTTTCTTGGGTTGTCTTCAGTCTAATTATGATCCCTGTGCTCACTAGGATCACAGCCTCTTAATGAAATTGCATTGAAGAGGCAGCTCATAGCAATAATAAAAATTTTATCTTTCACTCAATGTTTGAATCTCTAGAAAATTTTTGAAAAATCATTTTGTTCCTCTCCCTGTAGGTGAGTCAGATTTGGTGACTAACAAGTCTTGCTCTGGCATTTTAAACTCTTAGATTAGCTGTAATCACCTTTGCATATATACAGCCGTTAAAGTTTGAAGTCTCCTATAACCTACATTTGAGTCCAAGTCCAAAGTCATATAACTTTATCTCATTCCTGGGATTATTTTCAAGGGGTTGAATTTTACACACATGAGATCAGCATAAAGAGAAATAGGAAATGCATTCTTGATCCCTAGAAATAATAAAGGTTGGTTGAGTGGTTACAATTCAAGCCAGGTTATCTCCAAAATAGAATAGTCATATAGGGCCAAACTGTGAGTTGACTATAATAAGCTCTTTATTGACTTAATTGTTAAATAGAAGTGATACAATTTTTGGCAAGGGGATAAATACAAATTGAAAAAAAAAGTAGGTAAAAATATTACTTTCTCTTCTTCTAAAAAATATGGTGAGGATTAAATTATTAATTGGCAAACAAATTGAGGACACTTAGAGACATTATTTAATAAAATCATAGTTATGATGGCATAAAAGCAATCACTATAATAATTTCTGCTTGGTGAAGATGACTTGTTAATTGTAGTTAGTCAGAAGTTTGAATTTCTAACTAAAAACTCCAAGATTTTTAAATCCTTCACCTACCACCTTTTATGCCATAGTGGGCAAGATTTTGCAGCCTTTCTTAAAAAAGATAGTCAGGGGACACATTATATATTTTGAATATTAAACTGAAGAGTGTACTTAATATTTTACATTTCCTGTACATATAGATTGGAAAATTAGTGGTGGAAGCCAAGTATTAAAAATTTAGTTAATAAAAACTCTATGTTTAAAATATAAACATATAAAGCATAGATCCCTGAGAATATTTTATAATTTCTATTGTTTCAAGTATCTGTGTCTTCACCAGCTGGTAGCAACATTTTTGTCCTTCAAATAAAAAAGTTATTTGCCATTATCTCCATGGTTGAAGGGACATTGGTTTCTTTTACAGTTTTTATTCCCCAAGTAATTTCAGCATCTCAAGCACCACAGTCTTGTTTTGTTTTGATTGTTGTTCATTGCTGTCAAGTGTAGATAATTATAGGATTCTCTAACATTTCAACATAGATACTTTTTCATCTAGAACATTGTGGCCTCACCTAATGAGCATGATGCAATGGTACACTTCAAAACCATTAAGAAATGAGTATAATCGTGATGGATGTGATACTTAGTTCAATGTAAGCGTTTCACATTGTATATCAAAGCAGTACACTGAACTCCATAAATGGATCAATGCACAAAGTTATTATTTAGTAAAAAATAATAATTCATAATTTAAAAAATTTAAAATAAAAAAAGAATTCTCCCCAATAAATAAAAAAATAATAAAATAATAAAACATTGTAGTCATCTTTAAGACTATCAGTTGCCGCCTACATTCCGACCTTGTGCATATAACAGCACTTTGAAATAAACTGTTCCCAGTGCCAGTGGAACTAAACACCAACTGCTGTACTTTAATCACACATATTGGCATCATTTCTGCTAAGAAGTGGGAAGGAAGATTTGCCTTTTTTGTTACTCTTCCTTGGCAGCTTTCACAGTCAGAGTACTTGAGCTTCAATGTGCCCGTAGTCAATGATCATTTTTCTCAGTCACTTTCACACTCAGTTGTGTACTCTGTAATCTATTTTACAAAGTGCAGCTCAAGTCTTAACACTTTGGTCTTTATGGAACAAAATCCAAGTAGTGGTTGAGTATAGATCTACTGCATCCTTTCAGAGCTGTGCTGGTAGAACTTAAATTCAGATACCTCCAATGACATTAGAGGCCACCTATGGGTAAGGTCGCCTGGCTTGCTAGTAATTGCTCATAATCAAGTGAGCTGGCGGCTTCAGCTCTCAAAGCAAAGTTTTACAATTGTTCCATGTATTACAGATATAAATATGATGCACCTCTTTCAGTATGCATGTGCTGCTACTTTTTTCTAAAGGTGGGTTTTATACTGAAGCAGAACTACCACTCATGGTGAATCTGACTTTGGCATTGAATCACACACTCAGTCCTTGTCTCTACAGCTCCCCCTATAGTCAGTTTTTGCTCCACAGACCTTACAATTTATCCTCTGTCAGGGTATCCCGGTGTATAAAACATGTTTTTGTATATTTAGACACCATTGTGAAAAGTCATCTATCCTTATCTTCTCTGTACTCCCCTCTCAGGAAGATTCTCAGTTCTTAGTTGAATAAGTTCATCCACTCAAAAAAATACATATTCATTGTTTATAGCACACCAGCAAGGAAATGACATAGAGTTGAAAGAGAGGAGAGGCAAAAGAATCGCAAACTCCTCTCACATTCCCTCTGTAGTGGAATTGATTATGAAATAATTAATTAAATATGCAAGAAATCACATGTCAGATGGTAATAAATGCTGAAGAGAAAAATTAAACAAAGAAGTAGTTGTAGTTGTAGGTTTTGCTAGGAATGAGGTTGGTTTTAATTTGACTTAAAAGTGAGTAGGGATTGCCGGCAACTGAAGGACACATTTGAGTCAAAGACATAAAGAAATTCAGAAAATAAGCCCAGACTTCTGAGTGGGTTCAGTGCAGGCTTATAATGAAAAGGAAAAAAAAAAAAATAGATTCATCTTCTGTAGATTAATATGGAACACAGAGGGGAATAGAAGACCCTGAAGAAACAAGATAAATAAAGAAAAAATGCTGACACATAAAGATATACCTCAACATTTGCTGGCAAAGAATAAGGGTATCTAGTTAAAGATATAAATCCTTAGTGAGAGGTAATTAAAAAATAATGTAGGACTAACATTTATTTACATTTGAAAGCATTGGTACAATTTCTCTGCTTAATAAGCAGGCTATATAATGCCTAAAGAGTAGAAGTCTTAGAGGAATTCAGTAATTTTCCATTAATTTAGTGTTTTACATACAAGTTATCAAACTTTGAACCTTTTGGCAATGGAAATCCAATATAAAATACATTGCAAATTTGCTGCATTAATGAAACAGCTGGAAGAGAATACTACTTAGCAACATCATCTGATGATATTTAAAGAATATGATACTTCCAATTCAGCACACCTCTCTTTATTTGGGGTCTTATTGCTCATCCATCTGATATTTCATAAGCGTCTCATATGTGTATGGGTTGTTGTAGCAGTGAACCAAACTACATCCTTACCTTCACAGGGTTTATGGGCTAATGTAGGCAGATATGTGCCCCACATGGGTGCTATATAAAAAAAAAAAATTAAATCTGCTAGCCCTCTGAAAGGCCAAGACCAGTGCATTGCTTGAGCTCAGGAGTTCAAGACCAGCCTAAGCAAGTTCAAGACAGCCTTGTCTCTACTAAAAATAGAAAAAGCAGCCAGTCGTGGTGGTGGGTGCCTGTAGTTCCAGTTACTTGGGAGGCTGAGGCAAGAGGATCTTTTAAATCCAAGAGTTTGAGGATGCTATGAGCTATGATGAGGCTATGGCACTGTACCCAAGGCAACAGAGTGAGACACTGTCTGAAATAATATAAACAAACATACACAATTGGACAAGTAGCTAGAAGAGTATTTCAATGGGCAGTTCTTTGGGATAAATATATTTCAGTAATAAATGAGCCTCAATTAAATGGCTTTAAAAAACAAACAATTTTTCCTATTCATGCTGGCTGTTCACAGCCATGCTGGCACCATGCTCTACTTACCAAAATCATTCAGAGACCCAGAATGAAAGAGGAAGCACTATCTTTAATGTTGCTGGTCATTGCGCTAAACAGTAAAGAATATTGTAGAGAAACTAGAATCAGGAAATGTGACACATCTCACTTTTACTTATAACTCATTGCCCCAAACAAGTCTCACTGCCTGCTCAACCACAGAGTAAACAAGAAGTTGAAAGACCTAAATCTATTTTATTTGTTAGACAGTACTAATAATCACCAAAGAAAGAATGTCAGATGAAGAACTCTGAGGAAGTGACATTTGATATGAAACCTAAATAAATTGAGGAAATAAAAGCTAGGGGATAGAATACTTCTAGCATAAAGGAGAATAAGGAAGTTAAAGCATATTTAGTTTGTTCAAAAAGTAGTAAATTATTCCTCAAAATAAAAAATGCAATTAATAAAAAGTAAGAACATAAAAAGAGAAGCTAAATGTAGAGAATAACAATTGCAAATTATTTATCTTATAGAGGACATGTATTAACAATATAAAAAGAACATTTACAAGTTAATAAAAAATACTACAAACTAATACAACCTTTTTGGAAGGAAGTATGGAGAACCCTCAAAGAACTCAAACTAGACCTCCCATTTGATCCTGTAATTCTATTACTAGGTATCTACTGAGAAGAAAAAAAAAATCCTTTTACCATAAGGACACTTGTACTAGACTATTTATTGCAGCTCAATGTACAATTGCCACATTGCGCAAACAGCCTAAATGCCCACCACTACAGGAATGAATTAACAAGCTGTGGTATATGTATACCATGGAATGCTATTCAGCCATTAAAAAGGGTGGAGACTTTACATCTTTTTTATTAATCTGGATGGAAGTGGAACACATTATTCTTAGTAAATCATCATAAGAATGGAGAAGCAAGAATCCTATGTACTAAATTCTGATATGAGGACGATTAATGACCTACTACATGGTGGGGTGGGGGAAAGAGAGAGCAGAGAGGGAAGGAAGGAAGGGGGTGGGAAGTCATGGTGTGTGTCACACCTTTTGGGGGTGGGACACAACTATAAAAGAGACTTTACTTAACAAATGCAATCAATGTGACCTGGTTCTTCATATCCTCAATGAATCTCCAAAAAAAGAAGAAGAAGAAGAAGAAGAAGAAGAAGAAGAAGAAGAAGAAGAAGAAGCAGCACAATTCTCAAAACATGACCAAAATATTTAAGACACTTCACCAAAAAAAATATGAATAGCAACTGAATACATAAAAATATTCCAAACACAATGATTAGGGAATGCAAATTAAACTGTAAGGTAACATCACAATCAGAAGAAGAGCTATAATTAAAACTGACAATATCAAATATTGAAACAATTTATATCAAACTCTTATAAATAGCTGGTGGAAATGTAAAATAATAAATTGCCTTTAATAAACAGTTTGACAGTTTATTAAAAATTTAAATATACACTTATCATAGAACTCAATTATTTAATTCTTAATTATCTACCAAAGAAAATGAGAATATATTTCTATACTAAGATATAGACATTAATATTAATAGTAGCATTATTCAAAGTAGTCAACAATTAGAGAAAATCTAAATGACAAATAGTAAATGGATCCATGAAAGCAGTACATCTATGAAATGGAATAGTAGAGAGCAATAAAGAGGACTGAGCTGCTGATAGTTGGTGCAGTATACACGGGCCTCAAAAAGCATTATCCTAACTGAAAAAAGCCAGAAGCAAAAGCTTTCTTTGTATTGTATGATTCCACTTATGTTCAGTTACCATCAAGAAATGGCAGATACAGAAAGCAAATTAGTAATTTCTTAGAACTGTGAGTGGGAAAAGAAATTGACTGGAAATTGGCATAAGATATTTTGTTTGGAATAAATAAGGTGTTGTAAGACTAGATAAGGTTGATAGTTGCAGAATGGTATAAATTTACTAGAACAAATGCACACTTAAAATGAATGGATTTTAGTGTATGAAACGTATGCTTCAGTAAAGCATGTTTTTTAAAGAAAAAAGAAAAGAAATAGTGAAGCAGCCAGTGTGGCTCCCTAGAGAAAAGAAGGGTAAGGACTCAGTATGGTTACAGGTGCAGTCAGTGGCCCCATCGCATCATCACTAAAGCCTTGACATCAGAGTTTGGACTTCTTCATAAGTTTATGAGAAGTTGATGGATGTTTCAAATGTTAGAGAGTTGTAATTAATTTCTGTATTTAAAGAATGCTCTAGGTTGACATGCTATTTAAGATTAAATTGAAGACAATGAATTAAAATACTTTTACAGTTCAGACAAAAAAAAAAACAAACAAAAACAAACAAACATGGAAACTAGATAAAAAATGGTAAACCAGAGGTGACAAAAAGTAGTCTGCTCTAGAATGCATTGGAAAGCAGAGCTAGCAAGATTAGTTAATGGATGAGGTTGGGTGACCAGCTTTTGTCATTTTTATTAACAAGTAATGTGAACAAAAACTTCCTCATCCCGTGACCTGCTGCTCAGCCGTAAGCACAACTCTTGATGCTTAAGTCTTAACTTTAAGGCTGAGGATTAAGTGAGTAGTCACTGGTGGGATGTGGATCATGGAAGTTTGATGCTAATACATTTTAGAAGTTAAAAACAAAGAATAACATCACTTTTTTTTTTGTTTTTCATGTGGTTCTTTTTTAAGGTATCATTAAAGCTGCATCAAAATGACAATGCCAAGTTTCTTTGTTCACACTTCTTAAAATGATATGTTTTTATTTGAGGCTGTAAAAAAGTACTATAGGCCTTCATAATAACCATCCAAAACAATCGAACAGAATTAGGCCAATAGACCTTGATCCTTATGATGTACAAAAATGTAATTTGGGTTAACAGTTTAATGCTCAAATAAATAAAATATAAACTCTCTACACATTTCTGAATGCATTTCCCTTCTCAAATCTAAAGTAAGATTTTCTATTATGATAATGCACCTTATTTCTGAGGAATAATTTCAGAGTAATTTTAGCAATTAAATATATTGGATGGTAATTTTGAAAATTGCATGTGTGAAGAAAATAGGTATAACAACTTGTCTTTACTTTTTATAGGTTGAACTTACAGAACTAAACATAAAATAGATAAATTTTGAAGGAACAAAGAATTTAGAGAAAAGCTAATTGTAGAATGGTTTTGAAGTATTTTCACATTCAAGTTTTTTTTTTTTTTTAAATAATTTCTCCTATCAGGAAATCAAGGTGATAGAATAGTTTTTATTACCTACAATGATGGTAAGAAATTTTATTTAAAAGTTTTTTTCCTAAGAAGTTCACATTATAAACCCCACATCTAAAGGCTCAATTATTTATTTTTGTTTATGGTCTATATAGTAAATGTTAGGGGTCTCTTTTATGGCTATTCAAAGAGTTAGTCTTGTTTTCTTTCTGGAATACAAAGTCTGTTCACTGAAGCAAAGTGATTGTCCCCGTGCGATGCTTCCAATTATTTTGATTTTTCTATAAGCAACTAATTTTGGAAACCCCTTAGTAAGAATAGTTTCATAGCAAAACAAAACAAAACAAACAAAAAATACCCCTCTCTGGAGTAACAGACAAACTTCAATATCTTAGTGGCAAAAAGTAACAAAAGTTTGGTTCTTACTCATGTAAATATCACATAATGTTAGTGACTGAGAGCTCTCTTCTGGTAGTTATTTTGTTAAGCTAACCTTTTTCCTTGTGTCTATGTCATGTTCAGCTCATGATTTTCTTCATGCATGTCCATATTAAACTGATGAATGCTGAGAAAGATGATGTGGGAACTTGCATGAGAAGTTTATCTGGGCCAAAGTGGGAAAATGTACATGTTCAGTTACTTGCCTTTCCATGAATTCTCAGAGCTCACTCGTGTGGTCACAAATAATAACAAGTGTGTCTTTTTTTGGTACAAATATAAGAGGAAATGAGGTTAGTGAACAGCCAGCAGTCTCTGTCACAACTATCAAGAAGCTGTACATTATTTTTAGTTATCTAGAGGAAAAATGATTCTCATTTGAAAATTACTGTGTTCACCCAACAAAACTGAACAGACGTTCTTCTCATCAGCCCATGGAACATACTCCAAAATTGACCCCATCCTAGGCCACAAATCTAACCTCAGAAAATTTTAAAAAAATAGAAATTATTCCTGGCATCTTCTCAGACCATCATAAAATAAAAGATGAACATACAAT
>CAUYPK010039915.1:0-11653 GCA_963574355.1 Loris lydekkerianus | reverse complement strand
GAAGGCTATAACCCAACTATACCACAAGACTATGAGGAAAGGACCAAGGAAGGGGAAGGGAGGGGGGAGGTTTGGGTGGAGGGAGGGTGATGGGTTGGGCCACATCTATGGTGCATGTTTTTATCTATAATAAAAAAAAATAAAAAAGAAAAAAAAATAAAAACCTTGTAATGCACTAAAAAAAAAAAAAAAAAGAAAAGAAAGACTACGGGGAAAGGGCCTAGGAAGTGGAAGGGGGCAGAGGTTTTGGTGGAGGGAGGGTAATGGGTGTGGCCACATCTATGGTGCATGTTAGAATGGGTACAGGCAATTGCACTAAATGTACACAGCTATGATTTAACAATAAAAAAAAAATTAAAAAAAAGGATGCTGGATATTATCAAAAGATTTTTCTGTATTAATTGAGACTCATTTGGTCTTTGTTTTTTATTTTATTTATGTGATATATTATATTTATAGATTTACACATCTTGTACCAACCTTGTAACCCTGGGATAAAACTTGATCATGGTGTATAATTTTTTTGATGTATTGTTGAGTTCTGTTTGCTAAGATCTTATTGAATATTTTTTCATAGATATTCATTAATGATATTGGTCTATAGCAGTGGTTCTCAACCTTACTAATGCCGTGGCCCTTTAATACAGTTCCTGTGGGTTGCAATCTACAGGTTGAGAACGGCTGGTCTATAGTTTTCTTTCTTTGTTGGATCCTTTTCTTGTTTGGGTATCAGGGTGATATTTGCATCATAGGATGTGTTGGGATGTATTCCTTCTTTTTCTAAGGTTTGGAAAAGGTTATGTAATATAGGTACTAGTTCCTCTTTAAAGGTTTTATAGAATTCAGATGTGAAGCAATCTGGTCCTGGACTTTTCTTTTTTGGTAGATTTCATATAATTGATGCTATTTCAGTGCTTGATATAGGCCTATTCAAAATTTCTAAGTCTTTCTGGCTGAATCTAGGAAGGTGGCATGCTTTCAGGTATTGGTCTATTTCCTCCAGATGTTCACATTTCTGAGAGTAGACTTTTTGTAGTAGTCACTAAGGATTTTTCTGAATTTCTAAGGTATCTGTTGTTATTTCTCCTTTATCTTTTCTGATTAATGATATTAGGGATTTTACTTTTCTGTTTCTGTTAGGTTAGCCAAAGGTTTATCAACTTTGTTAATATTTTTAAAAGACCAACTTTTTAATTCATTAATTTTTCTGAATGATTCTTTTGTTTTCAATCTCATTTAATTCTGTTCTAATTTTGGTCATTTCTTTTCTTCTGCTGGGTTTGGGGTTGGAATGTTCTTCCTCTTCCAGTTGCTTGAGATGACCCATTAAGGTGTTGACTTCCTCTTTGTTTTCTTGATGAAGGTTTCCAATGTTATAAATTTCCCTCTTAGGACTGACTGCCTTTGTAGTATCCCACAGGTTTTGATAATTTGTGTCTTCATTTTATATTGTTCTGAAAATTTGGTGATTTCCTTCTTAATCTCATCTTTGACCCAGCTATCATTCAGCATAAGGTTATTTAGTTTCCATGACTTTGTTTGAATATTAAGATTCCTGTTGCTCTTGAGTTCAACTTTTATTCTGTGATGGTCTAGGAAGATACAAGGAATAATTTCTATTCTTTTAAATTTGCTGAGGTTAGACTTGCGTTCTAATCATTCATGTTGCCAGAATACTTCCACTGGTTCTGCCCCATGGTTATTTTCCACTGTTTGGCTAGTAAACTGGTAGGGTGAGATTGGATTGAGGGCTCCAGGAATTGTAGTTAACCTGAGACACCCTGCACCCCACCAGCAACAACTGGAAGAGGAGAATCAGTCCCCCCAACTACAATACAACCATGGCTCAGCTTTGGAGGATCCCCAGGTGGCCAGCCCTCATCAGGAGTTCCAAACTGATTGTCCCATGCAGCGTAATTACTGCTCAACTGGGAGAGTTCAAAAGGTGTCCAGCAACCTGACAGCAGGGATCCACAGGCAGCTCTGTCCCAAAAATCTGAGAAGCTGGAGTATGGCTCCCTCCAGTGCTCAATGGAGTCAGGAAGGCCTGCCCAGCCAAAGAGTCAGTCCAGGGGGGTTGGCACCACATTCCCCACCTTACATCTCAGCAATGCCCAGCCACCAGTAACCCCACGGGACTGTGGCCCGGTTCCTTCCAACGAGCAAAGGCACCAGGAATATGCACCTACCAGAGCCAAAAGGGAGTCAGTGCCACTTCAGCCACCATACTCTGCCACCAGCAGGCAACCTGGATGGACTGAAGCCAATTTTGTTTATTTCTTTTCTTCTGCTTGGTTTGGAATTAGATTATTCTTTTTCTAATTCCATAAGATGCTTCATGAGTTTGTTGATGCACTCTCTTTCTGTTTTTTGAATGTAGGCATCTAATGTGATAAATTTTCCTCTTAAGACAGCTTTCACTATATCTCACAGGTTTTAGTAAGTTGTGTCTTCATTGTTGTTATGTTTGAGGAATTTGACAATTTTTTCTTTTATCTCTTCCTGAACCCAACTATCACCCAGCATAAGGTTTTTTAATTTCCACATCTTTGTGTAAGGATGAACGTTTTTCTTGGAGTTGAGTTATACCTTTATTGCCTCATGGTCTGAGAAGATACAAGAAGCCAAAGTTAGTTCCCGTTACTAAGGAATAGAATGGCTTTGTTAGAACAGACAACACAGTACCCTATGGCACTTATAGACACTGACCTCTCTTCAAATCAAAGGTCCTCCAATTACCAGCTTTAGAACTGTTTAGAACTAACTTTAGAAAACTTACTTATTTGAGTCTTAATCACCTTGTATGTAAAATATAGATGTAAAATGATAAAATGTATCTGTCAGCTTGGTTCCTGACAAAGCAAATGCTCAATAATTGGGCACTACACTGGGGTGGGGCAGTAGGAAGGGTTAATTACCTTCATTTACCACTGTATTCTCAATGCCAGGTATGTAGTCTAATAGATATTCGATCAATATTTCTAAAATAAATTAAGACAAAGGGCTGCAGATGTGGCCTTTAGCACCAAGAGTTAGCCTATGAATAAAGCAGTGATGGTGGGTGCTGTGTAAGGCCAGGAGTGTGAGAAGGGGAGGAAATGCATGATAAGAAGGTTCCTCACCTGAAGGATAAGCTGTGTCTGGGGAAGATACTCAGGCACAAGAAGAGTGAGATGTTACAGAGATAGCTGAATTTCTGAGCAAGTCCAGTGCTCCCTTGACACATGACAGACATGGCAGCAGGGTGTGCTGGAGGGCTTCAAATAAAATGAGGGGCCACCAAAACTCCCTGGGGACCCTGTTCTGGAGATGCACAGTGTCTGTACATTAGCCCTCTGGTCTGTGTACAAAGGCTCATCAGGGCTCCTCAGCTCAATGACCTCCCTGGGCAGAGCTGGGCCCCACTGGGCCTACTTCTAGTTGCCCATCCTCCCCAACTTCTCTGGTGTCAAGGAATGTTCTAGGGTTGGGTCTTCTGTCCCCTGAAATTCTGACTTTCGGAGTAAAGTGTTGCAGATCTGCTTGCTAACAGAAGACTGTGTTTATGGTGGGTGGCACATTGCAGCTGCTGTGAGCAGAGTTTTAAGTTTCCCTGTTGTTCATGGTGACCAAGGAGTGTTGTGCAGGGCTGCTGGGGAGGGGAGCTTGCTTCCAAAGTGCTAAGATGAATGAGCTTGTCAATGGCTGTGAGGCCCCAGGTCATGTGAGAAAGCCTCTTTCTCCCATATAGATAGCAGAGAATCATTAAGTTATGCCAGCAGTTCTAAAGTTGGGCACATGTCAAAATTAGTTGGGGCTTTAAAGACACAGCTCACAGTGCCTTGCCCCCAGGATTCCGATTCAGTAGGACTCAGGCGGGGCCCACTGATGTGATTTTCTAACAAGTTCCTAGACCAGTGGTTCTCAAACTTCTTAATGCCTCAACCCTTTAATACAGTTCCTGTGGGTCACAACCCATAGGTTGAGAACTGCTGTCCTAGACAAAGATCTTGGTCTGGGGAACATATTTTGAGAATCATTAGATTAGGGAAATAAGAGATAAATGCCCAGAAGGCCCAAGATACTACCTGTAACCAGAGCACGTTTAATAACTCAGAGTTCTTGACTCTGCAATGTGCCCCACACTAAGACTGCTGTCCTTTCCTTTGGCTTTACTGTACATCTTACTTAGACAGAACATGATGGGCCAGCTACCCCCTCAACACCTCTCAGGTTGACCAGGGTTTACGGGAGATCGCATCACAAGAGAGTCTTCTATGAGAAGCCATTAGATTGACAACCAGGTGCTCACCTGAGAGAAAAATTCAATTAAGTTCAAGAAGGGGGAGGGGAGAAGGGTTATCAAGTTCCCCCCAAAGGGAACAGAGGACGGGAGTGTGGCCACCTCCTGGGTTCAAGTCGGACTTTACAAACTCAGACAACATGCCCTAATGCTGTGCTCGCCCATGCTAACCTGAGAAACAGAAACCATTTATGGCTCATGGAAAGATGACAGGAACTTTGGGCCTGCTGAAAAGTGTCATTAAGTGCCTGAACTGATGAACATGTTCTTGTGAAGTACTCCTTCCTTATTTCCCTGTTTGTTTTGCCCAAATGTGTAGTTTCTCTGAAAGTCTCATTTTGTCAAGTCCAAAGTTTCACAGAGCTGGTTGGTATTAGGGGTTAATAAGCATATTTACTTGTGTCTAATAGTAATTATGTTAGACACAGCAATCCTAACCAAGGCTGAGGATGCTTGTGGGCATTTGTAGAGGGCCCAGGAACCCCTTTCAGTGGGGCCTTTGAGCTCCCAGAAGGCATGAGTTTGACCAATATGTGTGAAGACATCCGCTTTGCTGAAACCCAGGTGCTAATCCAGGGAGTGCTGCCTACCTGATTTCAGTACACAAAGAAGGTCCCCTGCCCATTTGTCTCAAATTTAGATAGTGATTAGTGAATAGGAAAGTGTGAAGTGGAGGCTTACCAAAGGTCTTGGCAGTTCCAGTGGCAGAATTTCGTGGTAAAAGGAGGCTGTGGGATGCATGAGTCTCCAGTGACTTATTTTACAAGTATTTACATGGCAGACTCTTTTCTAGATACTGAGAACAAAGAAGCCAAAGTCTCTGCCCTTAAGTGGCTAGTATTTTCAAGTGGAAAAGGCTGAGGATAAGGAATAAAGTGGTAAATAAAAGACTCCACTTGTTTCTTGACCTCCTGCCCACCTGCATCTGACTGGTTGAGGAGGAGATCTTCACTGAGAGTGGTGGTGCTATGTCAGATGTATCTACCTTCCCTGGACAGGGAGTGACCCATGAAGGAACACAGCATCCATGGTATGTCATTCTTTAACTAGAGGTAGGGATAGAGCCAGTTTTAAATCCATTGAAATTGGAACATCTCCTTTACCTAAGGGATTCAGTATGAACGTGGGGAGCGTGGCTAAAGCTCTGGACAGAGTAGGAGTGGAAGCTCATGATTCCAGGCGGCAAACAGTGTCACCATGTCTGAGAGGAGTGGTGTGTGCCCAGCATGAAAGTACAGGACTCTAAGTAACAACCAAGAGCAGAGTAGTGGGTGCCCAGTGCAGGTTTTAAGTGAGAGAAGATGACAGTAAAGATTTGTGCACGGGAATTAATACACTGGGATACACACTGGACAAATTCCAGAGTCAAAGCAAATAGCCAAGGCTGCTTATGGGAGCTTTTGGAGCATTCTTTCTTGGGAAAGGAGGCTCCCTAAAAGGATGCTGGAATAGGGTAGCTGTTCTCTGACACACATGAGGAAGGGAGAAGCAAACAGAACTAAGGTAACAGAGAATGAGATTCAGTCACTGAACTAAGAAATAAAATGAATGGACATTTACTTGAACAATTAACAAATGCCTGGACTGTACCTAGTGCTTTAGTGCATTTAATCTTCCCAACAATACAGAAGCTTACAATTACCATAGTCTCTGTATTAGTTAGGGTAACACCAGCTACTGTAAAGTTAGACTTAAAAATGAAACTTGGCCTAAATAAAGGAATTTTACTTTCCACTCCTGCGTGTCCATCAGGTAGGGCCCCGGTCAGCAGAGGCTCTACCTGTGCTTCAGTTCCCTGGTCCTGAGTCCCCATAATTGTGATCTGTACCCAGCAACAGAAGGGAAGGAGCAGACACTTCTTCCAGGCCCTTCCTGGAAGAAATGACATGTGTAATTTCCACAAACCTTCCTTTGGTGAGGACTAGTCATGTAGCCACGTCTCATCAGGAGGAATGGAGGTTGGAATGCTGTGCCTCTCTGGGGACACTGTACTCTGGAGCGGGCAGCACAGCCCTCATGCATGGCCCCTCGCCTTGTGTTCTGCATCTGTGCTCACCCCCTGCACACAGGGACACTCTGACTCCTCGGTGCCTGGCTCTCCTATAGCTCCAATGTCATGGCATCCTGACGACAGACTATCCTCTTCACCCAGATAAAAGGTTACTTTTGGTCTGTCACTCAAGTAACTGAAAAAGAAAGTAGTGTGGCAGAGCAGACAGATCTCATTTGGAAAAGAAGAAAGGAGAAACACAGCAGTCACAGGGCCATAGCAGTTGTGCGATCCAGTAATGGGCATGTTGGAGCCTGCGCCTTAGGGTGTCCTGCTTTGCAAGCCCCTATATGCCTTCAGCTTTCCCTTCTAGAGGCCCTTCAGTCTGTCACCTCTCCTAGCTACCTCTGAAGTCCCTATTTGGGGGCCGTGCTATCCTCTGATGCAAAGTCCCATTGGGGCTGCTCCACCCTCTGATGTGAAGTCCCCATGGGGGCCGCTCCATCCTCTGACCTGAAGTCCTATGGGGCCTCACCACCCTCTGATGTGAAGTCGCTTAGGGCTGTGCTCCTCCTGATCATGCCATTTGGGGGTCTGGCATTTTTTTCTTAATCTCAAATAGTCACAGGTTTAAGGCCCATGGTATCATTCTCTTTACATATTACTCTGCTATTACTGAGTTTTGCTGTGGTAATAAACAGCCACATCTTAGTGGCTTACACCAATAAAGGCTTATTTCTTGCTCACATTAACTACAGCTCTGCTTGACAGCACTTTGCTCTTTGAAACTTCTTCCATCAGGTCCAGACTGAAAGACCAGTTCCCACTGGAGTTAGCAGAGCCGCTTGAAGGCCCCTGCAATGGTTCCTGGGGCACAGGATTGTGCCTGAGGGCATTGGTGGCTTCCCTTGTCCCATTGGCCACTGTCTGATGTCACCCAAGTTTTTTCTGTGTGTGGATCTTAGTTCCACTTTGTTTCTTTGCTTCTTTCCCTATGGACCTTTCTCACTCAATTTAGTGAGACCCTATGAAGCCACAAGCTCAGGTGAGAGGGCAACACCCTCGCTTGTGTCTCTGCTGCAGGGTTGACCACTTTATCTGAAGTGTCTTATTGGACCTTTGTCACTCAGGGCCTCTTTCAGTCTTTTTGTTCTTATGGGCCCCAAAGTGTCCTTTAACATTGAATGCTTTCCACTCCCTTTTACTCCTGGCTCTAATCCACTTTTGCCTGAGAACATCACATTCTTGTGATATCTTGCTAAATGGGGCAGCCAGGCAGTTATCAGCACACACAAACCACCTCTTCCAATCCTTTCCTCCGAACCACACCAAGTGCTGGAGAGCCCGTAAGCACTTCATCTTCCTTCCAAGCCACCATAGGTGATGCTTTTACTAAATGTGTTGCCATTTCATATCTTCGTCTTATCTCTGCTATTCTAGCATTAGATATGTGTTTCCTAGGTGTCTGCCATCTCCCCTCTAAGCCAATATGATATATTTTCATAAGTTTTTTTTTTTTTTTTTTTTTTGCAGCATCACACTTCAATTTGCTGATTTTTGTTAGGTGCTACGGCAAATAGATTTTTAAAATATGAACTCAAACTAAATAGAAATTTATTTCTCACTCAAGATGTTCTCCAAAGTGAATTTTCTCTTTGCTAGGAGACTGTCTTCCACTCTGTGATCAAGGATTTAGGTTTCCTCAATGTGGCGGCTCGGTCATTCTGTAGGGCAGGGGCTGGTGCACTGCAGCCTGCGAACCAGACCAGTCTGAGGCAGCCTTTGTAACAAGGTCTCAGTGGAACAGGCCTGGTCACTCCTCCATGTGTGTGGTCTGTGCGGCGTTTGCATCACGATGGTAGATTTAGACAGGTGTAGTAGAGATACTGTGACTTGCAAAGCCTGAACTATTTGCTACCTGGACTTTCCCAGGAACAGTCTGCAGATGCCTGCCCTAGGATCTAATCATCATTTGAATTCAGTTGAATTCAAGGGGAGAGAGAGTGGAAGAAGGTACAATCCTTAAAGCCCTGGCCCAGAAACATCACACATACTTGAACTCACTTTCCTCCTTCACATGGCAGTGAGGTGCAAAGTACAGTAAGACACACAGCCTGTGGCTGGGCAGCCTCTTTCCAGCAACAACTCCATGTCACACAAAGCTAGCACGAATTTTGGTGGAGGCCAGGTGTGGTGGTTCATACCTGTTATCCCAGCAGTCTGGGAGGCCAAGGTGGGAGGATCCCTTGAGCTCAGGAGTTTGACACCAACCTGAGCAAGAGTGAGACACCATTTCTACTGAAATAGAAAAACTAGCCAAGTGTTGTGGCAGGTACTTACAGTTCCAGCTACTTGGGAGGCTGAGGCAAGAGGATTGCTTGAGCCCAAGAGTTTGAGGTTGCTGGGAGCTGGAATGACACAATGGAACTCTAGCCTGGGTGACAGAGTGAGACCCTATCTCCAAAAAAAAAAAAAAAAAAAAAAAAAATGAAGAAGAATTTTGGTGGATAGCCAGTCATCTCTGCCATAATACTGATCTTGTAGATTTTTTTTTTTAATAAGCTTTTTAAAAGCTAGTAAGACTAATATCTTTAAAACTTATTTGGAGATATTATGTCAAAGTTATTAAAAATTTGGTGTATAGAATCAGAAAGAAGTCAGTTTCAAGAATAAATGCTCAATAAATATTACCAGTATGTTTTTGTCTCCACTATATAGCAGAAGCTTTTTCTAGACAGGTAAAAATTTACCTCCCTAATCTGTAGCTTGGAATTGCAAAACACTGGCCTACAGGGTCTTTAAGATTCTTTCTGGTTCCCAAATGCTTCCTTCATTCCATGTATGCTCTGCTGTATAACTGTGCAAGGTAGTAGAGTCACAGAATAGTGAGGCAAAATTCTAGCTATAGAGGCACTTACAGTCTAAAGAGGGAAACAGACATGGTATCAGTTCCACCCTTAATGTCTGGGGGTGGAAATACCGAACTAGAGGTGTCCACAAAACCCACAGATTCCTCCCTGTCTGACAGCATTCATCATGAGCCCTGAGCACCCAGACCCAGCTGGGCTCACCTGTCAAAAGTCCCCCACCGTGCATAGGACACATTCTTTGTGGATTCCTTTGGAATATGTTCTTGACCTTTGACTCTTGACTTCTCTATTTAAAGTCTTTGCCCAAGGAAACTCTTTGTCTGTATATTCGTTTTCCATGCTTATGTCACATTCCTCCTTACAACTCTGTCCATATTTTTTCAAAAACTAGAAGTGATTGACAATTGATGCTTTATTCTAGAAAATTTTCTAGAAAATGCCCATACCCTTTACATTTTGCTAGTCCTTCTTCTCTTCACTATACTTGGACCAGAGTTTTGAAAACTTGTCTATGGAGTTCTGGGAATGTATGGATATGTTCTATAGAATCTCAACTTTTGGCAAAAGATTTTTAATTTTATATTTTATTTCACTGATAAACTTAAAAATTAATATAAGCATATTTTGGCTTATCAAAATTACTGCCCTCTAGCAGACCAATGTCTTGTCATGACTGAGCTGTGTTTATATTTATGATTTCGCATCAAATGGTGTTATAGAATGCAGACTAGTCAAAGTTTTCTGTTGTAAGAATAAAATTGGTGGGAGAAGTGGGTTATCAGATGGAATTTGACAGTGCAGGGTGCAGATTTAAAGAAGAAAGCAACATTATTTATAGTGTATGGTATTGTGCTTATTTAGCAAGTAAATATATATTGTTTGCAATTATGATACTAGGTAGGCGTAATTCATTAACTGTAAATACGCTATGAAGTGTTCATTATTTTCATACTTGGCTTAAATACCCATACACAGTTTCTTTTCAAATGCACAAAACTAAACTTACAGCAAATAATTTCCAAAGCTGATGCTTCGTAAAAATTATTCTGGGATCATTATTCACTACAAGCATTTTGATTCTATAGAAAGGCTATTTATCCTAAACTAGGAAATAAAATCATACTTAGGAGAACAGACATTTCCCCTTATATTAGTATAGTCAATGTCAAACTATAAAAACTGATTATCCATAGGGCCTAACCTATACATTCTTATATATTAATCCCTACTTCTGCAATGTGGTTCCAGTAAACAACATCATGTGTTATGTTAAATTAGTGCTGTTAATTTGAATTTTAATGGTTTTGCAGTTTGTTAGAATTTAATTTATAAATTTGGTTTTGCTTTTTAGTTGGGTAGAAGCTGTGAACATATATTTCTTTTATATTCAAAGAAAGTATGTATGTAATTATTTTACATTATAATAAAATCATGTAAGACAGCATGAGTGAGGGGGTCATTGTGAGAATGTCTTTCCTTCAAAATGAAAACACACATTACTCAAGTTGCAGAGATATGATGTATAAAATCCATTACCCTCAAAAGTCCCAGTATTTGTATTAGCACAGACTTGGAATGAAGGTTTGATGTGCTTGGGACAAGAGACAAATAGTGAGTTTCAATGTAGTGAAAATGAATTTTTGATAACACCAGAGAAACAACATGTAAAAGGGTGTCTATTAACTAATCCTTCTCATTTTGACTAACATCATCCTTATAAAATATTGGTGATAACAGGTGGTGGGCTTACTAAGTGTTTCCCTTGTCAAAAATGTTACAAAAATTTTCCTAGTTCATGACCTTACCTGTCCCCACTGGGCTCTCTCTCTGTCCCTATCCCTGAGACCATTCACACGTTTCAGCACTGGGGTCTCAGGTGGCTGCCTCACCACATAGAGCTTGTGAACCAATAATCACGAGATACAAGATTCCTTCTTACATGTAGTTGGAACTTATTGCTTAGTTGATAGAGACAAAATAGACCAGGACAAGGAATTTTAAAATATTATACACACAACATAATGGCTTTTATCACTTAGTACAAATTAATATATACTTTTCCTTGAATATTTTCATATACAGTGACCAAAGTATGGGCCCACCAGGACTTGGTGTATAAATCGCACTCAATTTCCAGTTCTGTAAAGCAGAGCAAGTGGATTTAAAGGAATTTGGGAACCAGAACACCTGACTCTTGCTAAGCAAAGAGCTCTGCCACAGAGAAAAGGGGCAAAGGGCATCAGCCAGCTGTAGAAGCACTTACAGTCTAAAGAGGGAAACAGGTCGTTCAGATTAAAGATGGCGGCTGAGTAACAGCTTCCCTGCAACTGGGCACGGCAAGTCTGGGGAGACAAGATTCCAGACATCTCCGGCCGGTGGGATCTGCCTATGATCATCCCTTTGAGGATATAGGGAGCCAGCAAGGGACTTCTGGACCCCAGGAGGAGGACAAAGACAGTACAAAACTGGCAAGTGACTGCATGTTTTCAATTGAACTAATCACGCCAGCAA